>SNQJ01S0105159.1:82374-98111 GCA_010110895.2 Picea sitchensis
TAATAATAATAATAATCTATTTTTTAAGGTCACGACCAAGCCAAACACCAAATTGGTGTATGAGACCCCCTTGTTTGTGAGACAAGGAACCCCCTTCGTGCAATGATTTGACTGCTAAAGTCTATGGAGGTATGCATACCCTAGCCCACTGTAGATTTGAACACATGACCTCCAGGGAGGAAACACGTGTTCTTAACCACTAGGCCCACTCGGGTTGTATATATAAAGGGAGGAGAGAGCTTTTGTGAATACATATAATCATATACCCTATTCTATCTTTGTATTATCTTAGAGAAGTCTTGTAGGGAGCAAGACGTCAGAGTTTTTGATGTAAACCCTAAGAGAAGACAAAATGAAGAGAAACATCTTATATGTTATAGGAGAGTTGCTCCTGTGAGATGGTAAGGTTTTCTTTCTTGAGACACTAGGGTTTGTGCTATGCAAGAAAACCCTAGAGAAGAACATAATGTTAGAGAGAGTGATGGTTTATCCCGTAGAGCTAATGCCTTGGATTATATCGTAACCTTCTTTTTTTTGTGATGCATGGAGGCAAGGTAAAGATGATGAAGAGCCTAGCTTGACGATCCTTAAGCTTAATGTGATGCCTTGCTTGCAAGAAGACTTGGCTATTATATTCTTGATGTTCCATGGAGGTGTCAGTGTTTGTGTTGATGTGAGAGTTGAAGACCTGGGATTTGAGGACTCAAACCCTGTGATTAATATGTATACTTAGGGGCTAGTGTTGGAGTTGCCTTTTCATGTGCTTGTATGATGCAATATGTCTAGGCTTTATAAACCCCAAGGAAGAGAATAGAGCTAGTGTGGATAGCTTGTGTGAGACGAGTTTAATTAAAGGGCAAGGAAGACTTGCTAGTGTGTGTACTCGCTCATTGAGGGTGCAGTGAAAAGGTTTGGTTGGGAGTGATTCCTAGCTAGGAGGAGTTGATGTCTAGGGTTTTCTTATGGTTCCCCTAGCTAGGGTCTAGAGAGCCTTCGACTTCGTGATAAAGTTGAGGTATGTACTTGTACTCCATGTGTGTGTATGTGTGTGATGTTTTTTAGCTCTCCAAATTTTGTGTACTTGCATATTTGATTTTCAACTTGTTTTATCTTCGTGATCAAGTAGATTATAGCCTTGAGTATGCATGTTCATTTGACATAACATGGAGTTGAATTAGTCAAGTGATTTAACACATATCAAGATAAATGAGCATATATGTCGTTATAATATGTTGCAATGAGACATTTCAGATCTATTATGTTCTTGGAAAATATGCTCTAAGCATTGCAATGTTGCAGTATTGAAGTACACTTGTTCGATATTTATTTCCTTGGGATGCCTAGTGAATTAGCTTTGACATAACTAAAATATTGTTGTTGTAAATTAATATTTCATATTTAGCCTTAAGGTTGAAAAATAACTAGAAATAGATCCAAGAAACCCCAAGTAAATGAGGTGGAATTTATGAATTTACATTAAAAGTCAGATTTTTAAAATCTCAACATGGTATCAGAGTGGATTAGACCGAGATTATATTCGTGTTAATCTGAAGGCTATATATTTTAGTTGTTGAACATGAGAGTGTTTGTTGGGTGGTGAAACCATAGTGTACTTGAGATGGGCACTTGCACCCATGAAGTGTTTAACAAGTTGAAACCTTAGTTGTTTTTACAATGAGAGCATGTTTTCACCTATGATAGGTGGTATATCTACTTCATTGATGGTTGAAGTGGATTTATTTTCAGTGAGTATGATACCTAAGAGGACCTATGACATGTGGGTGATTTGTTATAGTTGATGATAATGTGTATTCTCATGTCATATGTGGTTGATCCAAAATGGATCCAGGAAGGAAAAAATTTCAAAGTTCTCAAAATCGGACGAAACCACCGCCATTGCGTAGGGCTCGTCGTGTCGATTACGACCATATATTTTTTTTTCCAAAAATGGACACTATATGCGAAAGTTATCGCGTTCTGAACTTTTTCCCAAGCAGACAAAAAGTCAAAGGTCAAAGTCAATTGGTCAAAGGTTGTACAATTGACGTGGAAGATGACGTCAGCAATACGTCACAATGACGTTAGTAGGGTGATGTGGCAGCACTAGGAGCTAACATGTGTCAGTCATTTTTGGCATTTTTTGGTTGAGTTGGCACGATATGAAAGTGACACATGGCATTGTACGGAAGTGACACGTGGCACTGTACGAAGGTGACACTTGTTGTACGTACGATGAAGTGGCATTATACGAAGGTGATACGTGGTTGTACGGATGATGATGTGGCATTGTACGGAGGTGACACATGGTTGTACAAACATTGATGTGGCACTGCACTAACGATGACGTAGCACTATATGGATGATGACGTGGCACTGTACAGATGATGACGTGGCACTGTATGGGCGGTGTCGTGACACTGTACAGATGATGCCATGGCACTGTACGGACGATGACATGGCACTATATAGATGATGACATGGCAGTTGACTAGGCAGATTGACGTGGCTCGAGCCAATGACGAGGTGACACATGGCCCAATGAGGAGGCGCCACATGGCACCTTCTGGAAGGTCAAAGTGGTTTGGCGGTTTCCTCGAAATCTGGCAGGAATCCTCAAAATCTGGTGAAATCCCGCTAAGTTTAGATAATTGTCGCTAAATTTGGTGGAGCCTGGCTTATTTAGCCAGGCACGAAAATCGAGAAAAATAAAAGAGAGTTTTTTGGCACGTAGTTCGAGACTATGTGGATTTGACACGGCATTGGGATTCATGCCGAGGGGAGGTCCTGAGGGCTTGTTCAGAAGTAAGCCGATTTCATACTCAAAAGTTACAGAATTTCGAGGGGAGTATGAATATGGATTTTGTTTTTGCATCCAAGTAGCCGAACAGAAAAGTGCCTCCAGAGTCCAAGATCTCAAGCCAAGCATAGTCGAGTTCATACTCAAAAGTGTCAGAATTACCTATTGCAGCCATTGGTGATGTTTGTTTCTGTCTAGAAGTTGTAGATCTGAAATGTGGTTTTAGGAGTTGTTATGTAATCCTTTCTTGGTATTATTTTTAAGTATTAAGGATTAATAAGAAGCCTTCCATTGAAGACAAAGGCCCGGAGACGTAGGAAAATTTGTGTCGAACTCTGTTAACAATCTTTGGCACTATGGTTTGTTGCTCTTGATGTTTACTTTCAGTTCTACATTCTTTACGATGGCTACAACATTCATTCACTAAAATCTTCTTCTTCTCTTAATTCCTAAATGGTAAATCAACTCATGCATAAACTTAACCATAGTCTTTTAAAGATCAATTTCGGATCAAGTGGTATCAGAGCAGGTTGACAGTTGATTATTTGAGTTTGCATGATTAGCAGGGAAAAACTAAGCCGTGGTGAAGGAGAGCTTGTAGAAGGACTTTCTCAAAACGAAAGAGAGTTTCAAAAGGTTTTCTTTTCCATGTCGGAGATGGTAAAAGTGTTGTATGATGATTACTTCGAACGGAAGAGACCGGTTCAAGGGGAATCTTCAAAGCAAGACAAAAGTGAAGAAGGAGAGGACCCTCCTAAAACTCGTCCTTCACCTCCTTCATCTCCATCATCTTCTTCTTCAAATACAAGTTTGGATACTACTTCTTCAAGAAAACATTCTCATAAACATAAGCCTGATATGCCATTACTTAAACTTGATGTGAAATTTGTTTTGCCTATGTATGATGGCGAAGTTAATGCCGAGAAACTTGATAATTGGGTTAAACAGATGGAGGTATATTGTAATGTGTAGCAAATCAAAGATGAGGCAACCAAAATCAGATTGGCATCACTTCGTCTTGAAGGCACAACTCTCATCTAGTGGCAAAGTAAGATGCAACATGGAACTCAACAAGTTGGTAAGATTTTTCCATCATGGCATGATTTTATTTCCGCACTTAGAAAACAGTTCTATCCTTTGGGGTATAAGGAAAAGGCTTTAATTGAATGGCAAAGTCTTAGGCTAAGAAAATGACAATTGGTGCATGAATATACAGATGAATTTCGTAAGATGGCTTTGATGTTAGATGTTCCATTAGCTACACAAGAAACTCTTATGAAGTATATAGGAGGTTTGCCTGCTTATATTCGTAATACTATGTTTATGTTTGGACCTACTAATCTTGATGAGGTTTTTGTCCAAGCAATGTATATTGAAGCAGGGAAAACTGGAGTTGGTGTATCGGAGGAATCGTCTTCAAAGAAGGATGGCAAAGGCAAAGGGAATGGGCAGAGAGAATATTCAGCGATAGTGAAGGAAGAGAAGCTCTCTTGTAAGCATTGCAAGAAAGAAGGGCACGCTGATGGACATTGTTGGAAATTGCACCTAGAGAAGAACCTGAAGTGGTTCAAAGAGAGGAAAGGGAGGGAAAAAGTTGCAACAACAACACAACGAACAAACTTGGGGTATGATTCAGGTGATGAATCTAAAATCACAGCAGTTGGTTTGACAGGTAAAATCAGTGATCGTTTTGATTCAAGAAGTAAGTTGTTTCATATAAGGGTCATAATGAAACATACTAAGATCGATACATTGATAGATAGTGGATCTTAATCTAACATAATTTCAAAGGAAGTTGTTAAGAAATTGGGATTAAACACTGAGATGCATTACAAACCCTATTCACTCAATTGGATAAGCAAAGATCATAAATTGCCCATAACAAAGCAATGTATCATAAAATTTGTAATTACATTTAAGTATGTGGATAAAGTAACATGTGATGTGGTGCTTCTAGAAACATGTGGAATGGTCTTGGGAAGCCCTTATTTATATGATCGCAAAGCAATCTTCTACAAGGAACGAAATCAATATCACTTAACTAAAGAAGGGACATAATATGATGTACATTCTCATCACATAAAAGCAAATCAATATCTTCTAACAATGTAACAATTAAAGAAGGTAACTTATGCAAGCAATACACCTATAATTATGCCAAGTAAAGCAATTGATCTTAAGCATGAACATGAGATGGTTGTAGGATGGGAGTTCAATCATACTTTGCTTCAAGATAAGTTAATGTCATGCAAGCCAATCAAACATATGGGTTCAGTTTCAGTGATATTTCTGATGTTATCACTGCTAATGTTTTCTACATGGATGGTAGTGGATTCAGTAAGATGTGAACAAGTTCAAATGGCTAACAATATGCGTTCAATTGTCATGGTTATTATGCAATTGATTATGATGCGACAGGTGCATGGGACAGATTTTAAAGACAAAGGACAAGTGGGGAGGCCTATCTCGCACTTAATGATTGGTTAATACCCTTTTGGAGGACCAAAAGGTCTTAGTGGGGAGGAATGATCCAAAATGGATCTAGGAAGGCCAAAATTTCAAAGTTATTGGAATCGGACGAAACCAATGCCATTGCGTATGGCTCATCGTGTCGATTTTGGCCATATATATATTTTTCCGAAAATGGACACTGTATGCGAAAGTTATCGTGTTCTGAACTTTTTCCCAAACATGCAAAAAGTCAAAGGTCAAAGTCAACTAGTTAAAGGTCGTACCGTTGACGGGGTAGATGACGTCAGCAGTACGTCACGATGACGTCAGCAGGGTGACATGGCAACACCGGGAGATGACACGTGTTAGTCATTTTTGGCGTTTTCGGGTTAACTTGGCACAGTACGAAAGTGACACATGGCACTATTTAAAAGTGACACGTGGCACTGTACGAAAGTGACATGTGGCACTATACTGTAGTGACATGTGGCACTATTCGAAGGTGACATGTGGTTGTACAAACAATGGCATGGCACTATACGGAGGTGATACGTGGTTGTACGACCGATGACGTGGCACTGTATAAAGGTGACCTGTGGTTGTATGGATGATGATGTGGCACTGTACAAACGATGGCGTGGCACTGTACAGAGGATGACATGGCACTGTACAGATGATGATGTGGCAATGTATGACCAATGATGTGGCAGCTGACTGAGCAGGCTAACATGGAAGTATAGATGATGACGTTGTGGTTGACTGGGCATGTTGACATGGCTTGGTCCAATGACGAGGTGACACGTGGCCCAATGATGAGGCACCTCGTGGCACCTTCTGGAAGGTCAAAGTGGTTTGGCGGTTTCCTCCAAATCTGGCGAAAACCCGGTAAGTTTGGCTAACTATCGCTAAGTTTGGCTAACTGTCGTTAAATTTGGTAGAGTTTGGCTTATTTAGCCAAGCACTAAAATTGAGAAAAAAAAAATTTGGCACGTAGTTCGAGACTATATGCACTTGACAAGGCACAGCATTGGGATTCGTGTCGAGGGGAGGTCACGAGGGTCTGTTCAGAAGTAGGTCGACTTCATACTCAAAAGTTACAGAATTTTGAGGGGAGTCTGAATATGGCTTCTGTTTTTGCATCCGAGTAGCCGAACAGAAAAGTGCCTCCAGAGCTCGAGATGTCGAGTCAAGCATAGCCAAGTTCATACTCAAAAGCCTTAGAAGTACCTGTTGCAACCATTGGTGATGTCTGTTTCTGTATTATGTAAGCCTTTCTTGGTATTGTTTTTAAGCATTGATGATTAATAAAAAGCCTCCCACTTAAGAAAAGACCCGGAGACGTAGGAAAATTTGTGCCGAACTTCGTTAACAATCTTTGGCATTATGGTTTGTTGTTATTGATCTTTACTTTTTGTTATGCATTCTTTATGATGGCTACAACATTCATTCACTAAAATATTCTTCTTTTCTTAATTCCTAAATGGCAAGTCAACTCATGCATAAACTTAACCATAGTCTTTAAAAGATCAATTTAAGATCAATGGTAGATCTACTTTGTTGATCGCTGGTGTGGATTTATTTTCAGCAAGTGTGATGCTTAGAAGGGCCCATGACATGTGGTTATTTTGTTCTAATAGATGCCAATGTGTTTTCACCTGTGATAGCTGATAAATATATTTGATTGATGGTTGTAATAGATTTATTTTTAGCGAGTGTGATGCTCAAGTGGACTTGTAATAGGTGCTTAATTATTTTGGTGGATGTCAATGTGTTTTTACCTATGATATGTGGTATATCTATTCCATTATAGGTTGTGTTGTAACAGATATCAAAATTGACTGTGCTGCCCAAGGTTTCAATAGACGAGCCCGAGGAAGATGATGCCGATGCAATTGAGAGAGTATTGTGGCATCAACACAGAGGTATGGCCCAAAGAGGATCGACAGAAAATAGACTTCCTGAGTTGGTTGTTTTGAATACGCCATCAGATGGGGAGTTAGATTGGAGTGAAATGGAGCTAGAGCTTCTCACTCAATATAGACAGGTTGAGAGGGTCTTTGCAGACAGGACAACTAAGATTGATTCCGACAATAAGGTCCAGGAATATCTAGTTAAGTGGAAGGGGCTGTCATTTGCTGAAGCAACCTAGGAGAAGGACATCGACATTGCTTTTGCTCAAGATGCTATTTATGAATATAAGAATTCCGCAAATGGCTGCCTGACATGAATGTTGTTGTTTATGTTGGTAATCGTGCAAGTAGAGAGGTTTGCCAGGAGTATGAATTCTATTCCAACAAGAAGACTGGTCGAATTATTAAATTCAACACATTATTGACCACATATGAAGTTGTGTGAAAGACAGGTCTATTCTCTCAAAAATCAAGTTGAATTATCTCATGGTTGATGAAGCACACCGATTGAAGAATAGCGAAGCCTCACTCTGCACCCCTCTTTGTACCAAAAATAAGTTGTTGATTACTGGGACACCTTTGCAGAATAGTGTTGAAGAGCTGTGGGCTCTACTGCATTTCCTGGATCAGGAC
Source organism: Picea sitchensis (assembly GCA_010110895.2). Classification (NCBI taxonomy): domain Eukaryota; kingdom Viridiplantae; phylum Streptophyta; class Pinopsida; order Pinales; family Pinaceae; genus Picea; species Picea sitchensis. Next base: position 90,166 of record SNQJ01S0105159.1, read on the forward strand.
AAGTTCAGGAATAAGGATGATTTTGTTGAGAAATACAAGAATTTGATCTCAATCAATGAGAATGAGCTTGCTAATCTACATAAAGAACTTCGGCCTCATCTGCTCCGAAGAGTCATCAAAGATGTCGAGAAATTTTTGCCGCCAAAGATAGAACGCATTTTAAGAGTTGAGATGTCTCCTCTTCAGAAACAATACTACAAATGGATTTTGGAGCGGAACTTTCATGATTTGAATAAGGGAGTGCGTTTCAACCCGTGCAGGAGGTCTGGGAATCAATATGGCTACTGCGGATACAGTGATTATTTTTTATTCCGACTAGAATCCTCAAAATGATTTACAGGCAATGAGTAGAGCTCATCGAATCGGTCAGCAGGAGGTTGTCAATATTTATCGCTTTGTTACCAGCAGGAGTGTCGAGGAAGACATTCTAGAACGGGCTAAGCAGAGAAATTTGAATATGGTGGACTTGATGGGCAATCAGGCTCTATCTCAATCGATTCGCCTGCTAAGCAGGATGTTTATGTGTTTAAAGAGCAAAATTCTATTTCTTCCTCTGGGAAGTTTCAACAGAAAAAGAAAGAGCTGGAGCCCTGTCATTCTAGTGGCTCCCCCCTTGGCCATTCAGAGTCTATTAATAATGCTAAGAATGAGAACTCTAAGGATTATAGTAAGATTAGGCTCGATAGCAATTGAAAAAATTCTCAAGTGACCGACAAACCCAATGCTAGAATCAATGACTTTGCAGGTACAAACGAGAAAGGTTGGGAATCTGAATCTCAACACGCAGTTTTAAATACAGCCGTTCACTCTCCTGTGAATATGGAATCTGCAAGTGCCGAAAACAATCATAATTATGACGCCGTCACCAGAAGACTCGGCGTTCAAGCTACTGTAAGTCTATTGGAAAACAAGCAAAACAACATGATTGATTCAAATCAAGGTTTTACAAAAACTGTAGGTTCAGAAAATCAAAGGTTATGGTCTACGGGAGAAATGAGTTTAAGGAGATGGAGTGGCGAGAGTGACATGAGCATGGATTTATCATCGCAACACTCCACCAACAATGAAAATCGAGCATCAGATTCCCATCAGACTGCAGCTCCATGATCCCGTTCTGCGACGCGGGCTTATCTCCATTGGCAGCCCACACAACCTCACCATTTTGCGGCAAAGACGATCCGGATACGACGATAGATAGAACGTACTCGCTCTTTCTCGTTTCCACGAAGCTCAAGAAGGACCAGGATTTGATTCCGGAAGAGAAGTTCTGATGAACAATATGCGTGATGAGAATTGCAGTGGCGTTGTCTTCGTTATCGAGAACCAAGGAAGCGACCGTCGTACTCTCGTCGGAAATAGACCAATTTGTGTTGATGCTAACGAATCCATCGAAGTTCTGGGCATTTATCAAGCAGTGGATCAGCATGAACATCTCGAGACAGTTGTTTCATATAACGTCGCCCCTTCAGACTGACAATTCGGCCAAACTTACGGGGGAAACCGTTGGTGGTGGAACCCTATTTTGACAGGGTGGACACGCTCGTAGCTGCATGGTTGCCTGGCAGTGAAGGGTAGAGCGTTACAGATACTATATTCGGTGATTATCATTTTCAAGGCCAACTGCCCAGAACATGGTTTAAACGCATGATCAGCTGCCAATGAATGTGGGTGAAATAGGGATTATTCTTCAGGTTTCAGGAGACACGAATACATCTCAGGTTTATCATTTCCCTCCCTCCTTGGATTACACAGCTCTAGAGCTGGTCAGGAGTAAGACGCCAACTGTTAGCTGCGCATCTGATTGTATTCAGTCCCGGATGTTTTGTTTACTATTTGCTTGCTCGGAGACCTCTTCTTGCAACAATGTGAATGTCGTCCAAGCGGATCGTTTCAGTCCGGTTGTGCCCGCATTTAACGTCCACATATTCTGTTTTTTTTTTTTTTCTCTATTTTCTTGTACTTGCAGCTAATGCAGTTACTAAACTTCCCTGTCACAATCCATGCACCCGTCTCTTTCAAATCGTTTCTATATACCCCGCCTTCGATACGCGTCTTCCAAGGTTTCGGAGACAGACGAAGGAATGAGTCATCTCCAAGGTTCTTGCAATGCCGTTTCATCCCCTGTAGATGTTGCAGTTCTAGAAGATGCTTGCTCCGCTCGCTCGGATATAATGATCTCCCACGCCATGAAAACTCTGGATGAAGAATTCAGTTCGTGCTTCGACTCCTCCGAAAATGAACGGAAAGAATGCATAATTATATCCTTCGGAATAAACGATGACACTGGTTCTTGGAATGTGGAATTTAAAGATGGGAGCGATCAATATAATTCAGAGAACTGTTGTAGCATTGACATAGAGATTCAGTATCTTCTCGGTGCCGTCGATGAGGAGCAAGAGCAAGGATTTCTTCTTCCCAGTTGGCAGCGCTTCCTATTAGGCAATACAGTTGATGAATTTTTGTCTAGTGAAACGGAGGCTACAAAGCTTTTGGAGCTGTGCACGTCGGATTGCTGGTTTGGTACAGAAGTAGGAGGCATTGATGAGTTCACAGATGAAGATGAATACTGGTCGGCTGAGTATCTGAACGGTGAATTTTTAACCGACAGCTGGGACGAGGACGGTCACTACTGGTTAACTGGACGAGTGGATGATGTTATCAATGTCAGTGGACATGTATTGGTACAGCAGAGGCAGAATCTGTTCTTGTTTCACATCCATATTGTGCTGAAGCAGCTGTAGATTGAGTCTCTCGTCCATTGAAGCCGATGCAGAGAGCTTGTGTGATGTGGGTTTATCGAGCGAAGATGATGATTCTGAAGACAGAACTATTCAAGTTCCGTTCTTAAACAAATGCTCTGATTACAACAGTTTCAATTTGGGTATGAAGCTGAAGTTTCTTCCGACCGTGGATGACTTGAAGAAGAGTGCGGCTACCTTGTTCAGAAGACGTGATGATCATGCGCAGGCGCAGGCTAAGAGCGGCGAAATGATTCGAGCAAAGGGCAGTAAGAAGCCGATTAATCATCATAGATCATAATCATCAGACTTTCATGGAGTATCCAATAGCTTGCAGGGATGGTATGGAGTCTGTCTATTTCAACGAAAATGAAGAGTGCGTTCCGAATTCACTAGAATTATATGGGAAATCCATTGATCAGGCAGAGAGCGATTCGAAAATCGTGCTGGACGACTACAATCATTCTCAAACCTCACTCCACTTGTCAAAATGATTAGCGACGGTTCAAGCAGCCTGCGGAACATCTGGCAGACGCACCTGGCATTTGCATAGTCCAGAGAAGGCAAACTGGTTCGGATTTCTGGAATACCAAGGGTTTTATTGTTTCTGTTTAAAACACTGATGTATGTAACAGGGACGAGGGGGGCGCATGAGCGCAGGACTGGGAGAAAAATCTATGTCGAGAGAGATTCATTGTAATTGCTGAGTTATTGTGTAAGCCATTATTGGAGTAATAATAAAGATGTTTACTTGTCACGGTAGATTTCTTTCAACATGTTCTTCTTCTTTTCTGATGTGTTAAAATTTGTTTGGATTGCATTTATGTGTTCCTTATTCGCAGTTGATATCGTTGTTACCATAGCCTTATGTCTTCCTTAATCCATTACGACTGTATTACATTTTGTTTTCCTCTAACTGACGGGCTTCGTTACACTTTAGTACGACCACTACTGTAACAAAAAGATTTGGGTTTTCTGCAATTGTTTATTGCCTTTCCTCTGCACCAACTATCAGTTGTGTAAGACCAATCTGCATTTTCAGATTTCTGCATGTATCCTTTGCTACGTCGGCCTTTCCTTTTTCTTTCCACTGCCGCATCATGATTTTTCAAAGCGCTGAAAGATAGACTTACTTTGCCTCGCTTTCCGCAAGTATTTGATCTCTACTATTGTCTCTTTTCTTCGGTTTTCATTTGACTCCATGCCCAATGGACTATTTCCCTGGTTTAACACCCAAACTCCAAAAATCCAAGACCTTCATTCACCCATAAATCTGCCCACCTTTTTTACGCTACTTAAATTCCTATTGTGACATTGTTCGAGAGATCCCTCTCGGGTTGGAAGGGGCAGCTCCCAATCCAAAGTGGTTCGAGGTTGCCTTGGGATTGATTTGTTGCAGCCCATTTCAGTTCTGAGTGTCAACAGGTTGTTTCCATGGATTTATTTTCAATGGATGTGATGCTTGGGAGGGTCTGAGATAGGTGGTTGATTTGTTCCAATGGATGCCAATGTGTTTCCACCAGTGATAGGTGGAGGATCTAGTTCTTCAATGGTTGGTATGTGATCTGTTTTTAGCAAGTGTGATGTCCAGGAGGACTTCTGTTAAGTGGTTGATTCGTTCCAATATATGCCAATGTGTGGAGTGGATTGATGCATGTGATAAGCATGTTTTTTTTTATAAGCTAGTTGTATGCATTACCTTTCATGAGCATAATTTACATAAGAGGTTCCAGAAACTGGTGTTGAGGTTGTCATGGAAGGAAACCAGCCCCACCACCAGATATAAAAGTTCCATAGAATTTTGCTATTACAACTACTATCTAACATATTTACAGAATTGACTGTATAAAAAACTATGTTGGGCTTGTAGATATAACAAAAGAGATAACTTTGTAGTTTGATAGGCCATAAAGAGGCTACAAAAAACAAAAAGTAACCATCCATGTAGATTACTTGCTACTAGAGTCATAGGGGAAGGCGTGCTTAGACGATTCTGACCACTTAGTCTCTATGATTGCCATGAACAACTCCTCTTCAATGTGACGCTGAGCAAGGTTCTGTGCGCCCTAGTCCATAAGCCATTCCACGCGTTTATCCATCAACTCTTGACGAAATTTATGCTCGCCATTATCTTGACATGGCTCCAATATGGTTTCTCTCTTAGCATTAGTGAAAACCGGGTGAGGCAAAGGAGAAGGGAAAGAGCTCGAGGCTGCATCCGGGTTGGGGAGATGAGAGGCAGTGGTGGAAGTGGTCAAAGTAGCAGAGGCGAGCTTGCAGTATTCGACTGCTTAAGGAGGAAGGGAGAAGTGGTTATCCATTCTTGAGTGACAGGGACAAGTGCAGCAAGGACCTGGTTGGAAATGGGAATACGGGGTTCGACCACCCTAAGCAGAGTGAGAGCCAACTCAAATTGATATGTCTCGCTCTCTCGCATGGGTAAACACCAGGGAAAACAGTGATGGAAGGTGTTGAGGGTGAGATGGACGCTCATGATCAAGAAGAAGAGACCATAACGTAGTGAGAGAGCTCGCAGAGAATGGGGAACAACAAGAAGACAGAGAGTACGTAGGGTGTGAAGTCTAGGAGAATAAGGTGCCTTCCCAGGGAAGACGACGGGTTTAACCTTTGGAAGAGTCTGGAGAGCCATCAAAATCCCACGTACGTCGGACAAGGTGGAGGTCAGTTGCAGGTGCAAGTGCGGGTTGAAACGAGTATGGAGTAAATGATCGTCGTTGAGCGCCATACGAGGTGAGCGGGGGCGATTTGCATGCATGAATACTCATGTGACGTGGTTGTCTATTGACACCCCATCCAGGGTTGTGATAAGCATGGTTAACCATTTGATTGTTTGCTAATTTTCAGAGCCCACAATGGGATGATTCATTCCATAATAGATTGATGATTATTGGGTGATATGTTTTGGTTGAGTTGTGACTCAAGTGTTTATATGAATGGTGACCTTGCTCAACTTCAGTAATTATTGTAAACAGAGGAAGTTTCCAAGTTGTGCATCTTGTACATTTGTAGAGAGATCGATCATGGATGTGATAGTTGGTGTGATGTCAAGCTATTAGTGATCTCGGGCATTTGTACTTTATACCTGACCTTGGAGAGTGGATATTTCATGTTGTATTATTCATATGTGCACTCGTGTCTTGGAGCCTTTGGCATTGAGGAAGGTGTAGAATATCTAACTTGGAGATAGGTGGTAGATCTACTTAATTGATGGAAGATATGGATTTATTTTTCAACGAGTGTGATTCCCAAGAGGACCTATGGTAGGTGGTTTATTTGTTCCAATGGATGCCAATGTGTCTTCCCTTGTCATATGTGGTAAATCCACTATGTTGATGGTTGGTAGATCCTTTGTGTCAACCATAGCAAGCTAAGATTTTGTAAAGGTATATGTCAATACAAATATATAATGATGATGGAGGAGTCACCAATAATTGTTACCTAACCAATGCCTTTCTCCTCGAGAATGTTAAGCCCTTGATATGATGCTAAAACATATTCTTCGTTATTAGATGTTATCCCTAGTCCCCATGCGTACTCTAGTTATTTTTTTGCTTCAAGGTTAAATATAACCCCTTTGCGCCTACCAACCCTATGTTATGAATACATTATTAGTGTGTTCCAAAAGGCAAATTGTATGTGCACCTTGCTTATCTTGATACAAATAACATTTTGGCATTTTTCTAACGAGGCTTTACCAAAATCTGGTAAGCCAAATCCAGCCCTAAACAAATTGAGATTGATGAAATTGGGTGCTAAAAATAACATATATATATATATATATTCAAAATCATGGAAACCATCAAGACACCCACACTATGTAATATCAACAAACAAATTGCCATTACAACAAAACAAAATTGTCATTACTAGATTTGAGGTCCAAAATCATTTTAATTAGAAAAAAAAGTGGTCAAGAAAGGGTCAAAACGTTGGGAGTTTATCCTACTCATGTTTCAAGTATGTTTGCGCCAATAAATGCATTCTAGAGCCTAGTAAGAGAGAGACATACCATGAGTGAGTAAACGAGTGAGATTGCCACTTACATCATGTCGTCTTTTTCACATTAAAATAATAATATATTTTAATAATAACCAACCTAGATCCATCTTAACTCCCAATCTACCAAGTGCCGAGATGTATGAAATCACTTTGAAGTGCAAACCTTTACACAAGTTTTTGCATCATTAAAAAGGTTCTCCCCTAAGAGGATTTGATCCTTCTTGGTGTTTGATAGATCTAAGCTTAAGATGAATCTACGCTATTGTAAAATTTAGAGTTAAATTAAAAGTTGTATGCATGATTGGTCTTGGATTAGAGGAAAGAGCATTGATAACTTTAAGTTACATGGAAGTTAAAATTGAAATAGAGTCGGGCATGTCCTCTCCATATATGTGGTAGCTTCTCTAATTTACCTTAAGGTGCATTCATTGTGATGTATAATTATGTTGACATGTCTCATTTACCCTAAAGTCTTTTATAGTTATACCAAGTCATGGTGGTTACTTTTTCATTTGGATGAGTGATCTAATGTATGACTAAATCAATTTTATGGAAGAAATGAGTAGTTAGAGCAAGGACTTGGTTTCAACTAAGAGTCCTTCTAGAAGACAAAAATGTAGTTGTTAGAGTGAGAGTATAATAATGGAGTGGATTTGTAATAGTGAAGAAAATTGTCCAAGCCTACATGTAATAGGTACAAGTTATATGTGAGTGCTTGATGTTGGAGGTAATTTTGGAACAATGTATGGAATCACTGGAGTCATTTACAACATTTTGGAAGTTCATAAGACAAGTTAAGAATTGTAATATTGTAGGTTGATTCCTTGAACACACTTGCATCTTAGGCTCAATTTCCTTGTCCATATGCAGATGAGACGTTAGTGGAGTGGACTCTGTAGTTGACAACAAAAATCATCAATGTAACAACCATACATATTCGCCCTGTTTCAAATCATCTAGACCTTTACACTCTCTTAAGTGGGTAGTCACATTGTTATCATTGTCCAAAATAAAAACCCTTGAGAATCGAGCCAACGAACATGATAGAAACATTAAGGTGGGCATGATGATTGGGAAAAATATTTGTAGGACTGCCCATGTTTAAAGGTTTTGTTAACATGTTTTTTACTATTAGTTCCAATATATTGTGAAACTTTTTTATTGACACTTCGCTATCTAATTTTGTTA
>SNQJ01S0105159.1:98121-121895 GCA_010110895.2 Picea sitchensis
GACTCATGAGGGTTCTCCAACTTCACATGGCCATAACTCTCTAACCGTGAGGAGTTATGTGATGTTCCACATACCACTGAAAAATGCATGACATGTAATATCCATATAGAATAGTATTACCTGCAAATATATCAAAACTCATATCGTTATCCATCAAACAAAACAGGGTCCATTACCCAAACCTGGGTTCTCCAACTTACTTCAAGGGTTGACATCAATGACAACCAACCTTAATGAACACAACTCGCATATGTATGCAAGATAACTAGTATGCAACACGCGTGTGTACATGGGCTAACTAGTATGCACCACGCGTGTGTACGCGGGCTATTAGTTCAACAGGGCGCGTACACTTTCCAAAAGATGGTTTTTTAAGAAGCAACCTCAACATCATTTTGGCAAAGTATGTAAGCGGAAAGGCCAATGTCTTGTATGCATAAGTAAGGAATTTTTTGGACTATAACAGATATCCCCTAATGTGTGGGGTCAGAGGAGCAACTGATGGCTGAAATACATTACAATATCTTTACCAGTGGGAAAGAACGAAGTCGAGTGAGCTTGGGACGAGTGTTCGAGAGCATGCCATCTGCAAAACAATGATAATCTCTCCAAGGTGGGCATACCCATGCTCAGGATGAACTAAACATGGTTTCCAATCAAGTACACTGCAAATCCATTAGATATAAATGTCTATATAAAGTGTAGCCTCGAGCAATACACAACGTATCTACATTGCAAAATCATTTGAAGATATACAAGTACAATATAATATGCATCTTCAAAAAGCATCAATGCATGTGGATGGAGATGAAGAATTCATGGCTCGAGCAACAACTTCAGGATATTCAAAAGCTCAAGTAGGAGTACAATAGGAATGTAAGACTCACTACCATGAGGTCTTCGACATGCCATCGTGGAAATACTAGAGGATCTTGATCACCAGGCACAAAACTTCATTGATTTTGAATCCAAACTTGACTGGACTCTTAGGATGGCCAACTCATGAAAGTCAAGAGACAAACTGCAGAATGACCGACTTAGGTTGGATAAAACTTCCCTTGGAAAAAATCACGACAAAATGATGAGACTTAGGCAACGTAATATCGACATAAGTTTGTGATACAGAAGGCACCGCAAACTCTCCATATGTTTGGAAGAGTAACCAAACGAAGGAGGACACAACTCAATGTAATGAGATTATCTTCCTAAGGTCATAATATATCCCAATGCTTAGTGAAGAAACTAAAGGATGTGATTTGTCCAAGGGCGACTATCTTGTTGCCGAAAAAAGAGAATGTATATTCCGTCCCCTCTTTTTGGAATAATTTTTTTTTTTGTCTTTTTCAAAGTTTTAACGAGCTTGAAAAAGAATAAAAGAATGCTACGTTACAAAGGAAGAACGAGTGTCATGGGAAAGAAAACTAGTTCTAAGCGCATGGAACATACTGATTCTCAGTGCAAGGAGACATGTGTAGGATAAGGACACTCAGGAAAATTCCTCCATGGGTCAAGGTGTCAGATCGCAAGGGAAAAAGTGCTACAAGGCTTGCATTTAAGGAATGCTTTGAAGTTTCAGTTAATAGCAACATGAAGTTGGCATTAGGCCAAAGATGCAAGGATTAGACATGCGATGCGATTAAATATGACACACCATGACTCCTTCCATGTGAAGTTTTATGAGCCCAGAGAAGGCAAGCTCGATGGTTTTTCATGTTTAGAGTGTCTAAAAAACACTAAAAGACGACTCCATAGTGTTCCTTTTTTGTAATTAGTCTAGTCGGTTCGAAAAAGGGCTAAAATTATACCGAAAGGACGTCTCTTCAATACCATTTTAACAAGTGTGATTGAGACAAGATCACTCAACTATCTTTTCAATTTTAAGGATTGAAAAGAGCTTAACTATGGACTCACAATGTTTTTCTAAGTTTAGTCTCCTTAGCCCTGAAAAAGTATAAACTATAACTTAGGAGAACTCTCTCGGCGAGATAGGTATCCCGAGGCATACCTTTTTCCTGGATAATCTATTGGCCGGAAAAAGAGGTAAACTTATGCCAAATAGATATTCCTTCTGGACGAATTAACTAGTGTGAAAGGAATAAGGTCACTCGACAATATTTTCATATTTAGGGAGTCTGAAAAGAGCTTAACTATGGACTCCAAGGGGGTTCCTTTTTCGTAAGTAACCTCCAAGGCCTGAAAAAGGGTTAAACTTACGCCTGAGAATACTCTCCTAGCGAACCGAAGCTCCTAGGGCATACCTTTTTTCATAAATTAATCGTCCAAACCGAAAAAGGGGTAAACTACCGCCAGACAGATGTGCCTTCAAATTTGAGTTTGGCGAGTGTGAAGGGAAACAAGATCGCTCGATAATATTTTCATTTTTAGAGAGTCTGAAAAGGTCTTAAAGAAGACTCAAGGGGGGCTTATTTTCTTAAGTAATCCAGACGAGACCGAAAAGAATAAATAAGCTCTCGTTAGATACTGCTTTCAAAATTTAAATAAGCCTTAAAGACAACAAACTGTGCTCACGGAAAGTCCCTCAGGTAAGAGCTAGAAAAGACGAAGAAGTATGAGGCTTCCAAACATAATCATGGCGGGACTAAAAGGACTCCTAATCGTATGGAGAAAACTCACAGCATGGATACCAAAATGAAACAAATGATCTATCAAAGGCATCCATGTAGAGGAAGGCTCTACCACCTAATTACAACACTTCTAAAGCAACATAAGAGGTTATGTGTCACATTTCGGTGGGATCGATCCTATGGCAAAGCGAAAAAGTCAACGACATGCAAAATGCAAGGTGGCAAAAACCTAACCTATATGCAAATGTTGAAAAAATGAATTTTACCATGGGATGATATAAGTGTAACCCATCTCAAGAAAACACCAAACTAAATAACAAGTTCATCAGAACGACCCAAATATCTCTCAAAAGGGAACTCAAGTAGCTATCAAGTCAAGAAGGGGGAAAAAGGGGACCAAATTAGGGAAAAAAGGGCCAAAAAAGTCTATAAATAGAGGAGAACAACTCATTTTAACCATTGCAATTTGGAAAATAACCAAAAAGGTCAAAACCCCTCTTCCTCAAAACGCAAATTCAAGGAGCTGCGGTGGACGAAAGATCCTCACACTTGGACCAAGTAAGTACAAACACCCTTTATTTTCATTTTCATCCATCCTTTTATGCTTAATTTAATGTTTGGAAGGCATGTGCCTTTGTAAAAGGGTTGGGCCTGCGTGTACGCGGGCTGTCCATGCCGAGCCCGCGTATGTACGTGGGAAAAGTAAAACTTATCCCGCGTACATACGCGACTGTCTTAAAGGCATCCTGCATACACCTCTTTTAATGTTAAAAAAAAGTAACAACAAGGGCCAATCCTCTCCAAATTTTGTACAACGGGATGTATGTCCATTGATGAGAAAGGGAACATGAGGAGACAGACATCTTGGTGGAGGAGTATCCTGGGGCCATTACCATGTTGAAACAATGTAGTATGTGGAAGTTTTTCTAGTGTCCATTCACGAGGGCACAACCTAGATTATTGAACCACTTGATAGAGTACTAGCATCTAGACGTAGATGAATTCATGCTAGAGGGTTAGTCATTGACTCCCACGACAGAGGACATATACTTTTTGACTGGCCTCTCCAGGAGGGGGGAACCGATCAACTTGGGGACCTTTCCTCTAGGGCCATACAACATAGAGGACTACATTGGGATGTACTGTGAGGCAAGCACTGAGAAAGTGGGATCTCAAGTGTCGATACACAAGATCACTAGCCTCAACCTCCATATCATATTGTTCATGATTGGGCGGATCATGGGATCTGCAACACTCCATCAGGCCTCCCGTGCATATATTCATTGTGTAGTTTAGTGCTTGGATGCCACTATTTTTTACTGGAGCACTACCCTGCTTACTTGCATGAATAAATAACTCATAGACTGTCGCAGAAGAACGAACAAGAACTTCGGGTTCGAGACTATATTGTGTGCTTTCTTCTTTGAGAGAATGCCTAGCCTTATCCTGAGGGAGATAGTACGAGGCCATGTTGCCTCCTTTCCGACATTGTGCAGGTGGGCAACTTTGTTGCCTAGACATGGTGCAGGGAGAGTCCAGGAGGCCTTTGATGACAAATTCTTTGACTGGTGGGCCTGTTAGTTGATTAGATATCCTAGGAACATGAATATAAGTAATATAATCAAAATAACGTTCTAAGAGACATACCCTAAGGAATCGTCAGTGAAGGGTTGGATCATAGACACAAATATCCCATTTAACTGAGACACGACCAGTTGAGCATCCAGATAAACTTGGAGGCGAGAAATACCATGTGACAAGGCGTCACGTAGTAACTCTATTATTGCATTATACTCGACAACATTATTGGTTGCTTCGCCTAGACAAATACCTCCAGAAGACATCAACTGACCGAAAGGTGTAAAAATCACCCAAGCTGCGGAAGCAAGCCTCCGAGTGTGTTGACTAACATCGTCTGCAAACCCAACATAGACTTCAAATTCACTTGACATCTGCCACAGTGAAAAGAAAACACAATAACTACACGTCCGTAAAACAAAAAGACAAGACTGTATAAAAAACTATACATATATACAAGTTGTCACGCTCAAGCGATCGAACTAAGTGTAATACTTCTTAAGGTAGAGCCCATTTCTAGGCTCTGATAAATCATTATCCTCGGAATCAACTGGACGATAAGCACCCTTTTCTAATATTTCTTTCATGATGAAAGGTATGAACCAGATGGGTTTGAACTTGCCTACCCCCAAGGGATCGTTTTCTTGGTCGTAGATTAGGACAAGATCACCTTTAGAGAAAATTCGAGGGTGGACAGACTGACCATATTGACACTTAACACGTTGTTTGTGAGCCTCGTTGGCCAAGGTTGCATCTCGACGTTGCTTGAGATATAAAAGACGTTCTTCAAGTGGTGTAGTGTCGGGTAGTAGTTCCACTGCCAAATCAAGAGAAGGGATTTGACATTCAATGGGTAAGATTGCCTCCAACCCGTAGACGAGTTGGAATGGAGAAAAACTGGTAGCTTCCTTGACTGAAGTTCGATAAGCCCAAAGTGCCAAGTACAACATCAAATGTCAATTTGACTTGGCTAAATTAATCATTCTTTGCAGAATAGTCTTGAGAGACTTATTAATAGCCTCTACCTGACCATTCGCATGTGGGTAGTAAGGTGATGAATGTTCCTGTTTAAACCCTAGTTTTGATATTAATTCAGACTTCATTTTGTTCTGGAAGGGATTGTCGTGATCAGTGACAATCTCCTTTTGAATACCGAACCTAGCTACAATCTGGTTGAAAACGAAAGGGGCAGTCATTTCCCCGTCATTACTGAATGTCGGCATATCTTCGACCCGCTTAGTAAAGTAGTCTACTGCTACGATGATATAATGATGCCCCCTAGTTGAAGCTAGGTGACATGTCATGAAATCAATCCCCCGCTTGGTGAAGGGATCAATGACAATAACTGAGAACATGGGAGTGGGTGTGCCCACATCTTCCAAGAGAAGATCTGGCACGGATGACACTTCTTGACCGCCTCTACACAATCTTTGATTAATGAGGGCCAAAAGTATCCAGTGCGAAGAATCTTTTGGGCTATTTCCAACCCAGACAGTTGACCACCACATGTTCCTATGTGACAGTCGTTTAAAACAAGCTCTTCTTTTTCGTGACTGAGACATCGTCGGAGAATCCAATCCATTCCTCGATGATATAAAGTGTCATCAAGGATGAGATAGTTTTGTTCTTGGTGGCGTATTCGTCGACGCTCATCGTGAGAAGTAGAAGAAGGGCACTTCAAAGTTTGAAGATACACAAGTATATCTCCCCACCAAGGGTACTTAGATGTGATACGAAAAAGATCTTTGTTAATTGGTGACTCTTTGGGCGAAATATCACCACTATCATCCGAAATTTCCGAGATTAGTTCACCAAAGATCAAGGACTTTTTAGATTTCGCCGAAAAAAATTCCAAGTCAAACTTTTGTAGGATGACTATCCATCGACTATTTTTCTTGCCAATGACCCGTCGTGTTAACACATATTGAAAAGGGTTGACGATGACTACGGTGGTGGTCTTGCGAAGTAAGATATAATGACAGAACCAGTGGACATTGTGAACAACCGCCAAAGCGAGTTTATCAACATGTATGTAGTTTAGTTCTGGTCAAACCAGGCCTCGACTAAGATAGTAGAGAACATGCTCTTCGAGCGCGTCATCCTCTTGGACCAAGACCATGCGATAATAGACTCCGCGACATCCAAATACAACAAGAAATTCTTGCCATAATCCAGAGGATTGAGCAGAGGGGCAGACATGAGAGCGCGTTTCAACACTTCAAAAGAGCATTGAGCCACTTCATCCAAATAGAACGGGACCCATTTTTTTAAGATACACATGAACCCTTTAGTAATCTCGGCATAGTTAGCAACAGAACACCAAAGAAAATTGGCTTTCCCCAGTAGACTCTGAAGCTGGGGGATTATGCGCGGGGGAGGAAATTGAACTATTGGCTCAACCTTCAGAGGATCGACCATGATCCCTCTAGTTGACATGATAAAACCTAACAAGTGTCCCGATGTCACACAAAAACTACACTTGTTGGGATTCAGGCGAATCCGATAGTAGCAACACCTTTCAAATATTTGTTGTAAATGGGAGGGATGATCATATCTCTTATGAGAACGTGATTCCAGATCATGAAGGTACGCCTCGACTATGTGTTTGAGGTCTTGGAAAGCAAATGACATGGCCCATTGAAAAGTGGCTCCAACATTCTTATGGCCAAAAGACATTTTTCTATACACGAATGTACCCCAAGGACAAAAAAGTCAATTTATATTGATCCTCGGGCTTTCTCTGAATTTGATTGTACCTGGAAAAACCATCCATGAAATAAAATACCTTAGAACCTGCACATTCATTGACAATCTGGTCAATAAATGGGGTTGGAAAATTGTCTTTCAGGCAATCTTTGTCCAGGTCACGAAATTCCATACATACAAAGATCGTACCTTGATTCTTATTGACATGAACATGATTCGATACCCATTCTGTCAATTGCACAGGATAGATAAAACCAACTTTGATGAGTTTCTCTACTTCAGCCTTTATCGTCGCTTCCTTGCGAGGATTGACTAGGGGAAGCTTCTGTCGAACATGCTTAACATCAGGGTAGGTTGTGAGCTCGTGTTCCACAATACGTGGATCAATTCCTGGGATCTCCTCATAAGACTAGGCAAAAACGTCGCGAAATTCTTTAAACAATTCAATGTAGATCTGAGTCTCTTCGGGAGAACAATCCACTCTAATGAAGACATTTTCCATGAGGCCAGAGGTTCTAGAGATGTCGATAGGAATCATTTCAGCTATACTTTCCATGTTTCCCTTGGCATAGATTCTGTGTGTGGCCAGAGGGTTAATAGGACAAGGGGCATCTCTATTCACGGTCGTAATGAACTCTCCTGCTTCTATTCTCTTCAGCTCGGGTAAGAAATAAGATCTGTGTTGAATATCGTCCCAAGGTCTATTTGGCTTAGTTAGAGGGCAAGACTAAGTCCAGGGGATCATAAGTGGCGAGAGAGTCTTGAGCCCAAACAAGCTCTAGAATCAAATTTAGCTCTTGTGGGTCATCCAGATTAGGGTTGGCCGAGGCTTGTTGGATAATATTGTATGCAACCTCAGCAGTGGATAAGGGCATAGCCATTCCAAGGTGCCCTACCCCTACCATCGAAACTGATGGGGAAGGTAAAATCCACGGGTCGTTAAAGTAACTCGTTCTAAAATACACGACTTGAAAAATTGCAGCCTTTAGCTGGTCAGGGACAACTGAAATAAACCTAACATCATTGGCAGGTAGCGGATAATCAAAAGTGCCCATCAAAGATGGGAAAAATGTGACACCTAAGTTAACAGTACCTAGCTACAGATTATTAATCATTGGGACCATGGATGTCCCCGATGAAGGGTCAGGATGAGAAAATGATAACTGATCAATGGTTATAATCTGGCCTTCGTGAACAAAAATTAAGACCCAAAAAACAGTGGATACAACCAATGTCATAGCGTAAGTCCAACTTCGCCCTAACAAAATATTGTAGTCAAGAGGTGCATCGACTATTTCTACTTTGACACACACAATTTTACCCTCCAACTACACGGGGAAGGAGGCAATTATGCCACATGGTTTGAAATATCGACCGTCAAACGCAGTTAGCAACATAGGTGACGGAGACAACTCAGGTTGGTCGATGGCCTTCCAACATGCCAACGACATCACGTAATTGAACGCACCCTTATCCACCACCGTACGAAAAATGTTATGTGTCAATGATTTCATGGTGTACATCACTACTATCTGAAAATCAACATGGTGAGGAAGACGAGGTTTATGGTCAGTAGGGTAAAAAACAATCATTCATTAGTTAGTGGTCTCAGACGCTCCCAAGGCAGACAACAACTCTTTCCTCTATGAGGGGCAACTCTAGAGGACCTCTAGAGCAGACATTGCACAAGGAGTTTGTGCCAGATCCTCCACAATGGAGTAATTTTGAGCAACCCTTGTGTTTGGGTTGTGAAAATCCTTTTTGAACGCACCCTTACGGATGCGAGTCATCGTTTCTCCCACCGTCTTCTCGATTTGAAGAGGAGGCAGTGGGTTAGAGGATTCTTTTCCCTTCTCAACATATTTTGGCATTCTGTAGTTATGAGCCCTGGTCTATAAATTAGCTTCGACTTTCATTATATAAATGTTTGTGGCCCCGTTGTTAGTATTGGGCGTGGGGGCTCTCTGACTGCCCCCAGGCGCACTCGTGGATGAGGAAGCTTGAACCATATTTTGCCCTTGTGGAAAATGGTTAGTTAACACGACAGGTTACTGCCGTGCTAATAACTTTTGGGCTTCCTCAAGCCGAGGGCATTGGTGAGTCAAGTGGTCGTTTGTGCAAAGCATACACATAAACTTCACCTTTCTCTTTTTGTTTTTTCCCTCGCCAACATTATTTGCAGCCTTCTTATCGCCCTTACCCTTCTTTCTTTTAGGTTTCCTTTTTCCCTCGGTTTGTTGGTTACGCTTGGGATTTGTCGATTGCACACTCTGTACATCCGACGTTTGGGTTGCAGGGGCAACCAAACTAGGAATTTGGCTGGCCACAGTCTGTTGAATCGATAACTATTGTAACTGATTAGACAACTGATATGTGGAATTTCTCTATGTTGAGCCTACTATGTCGTTTGTTTGAGGCCTAGACTTCTGTTTGGTCTTGTCGAATGTCGACTATGGTGCGACATGTAGGATCCCGTATAACATACTGGATTGAGAGTAAATTAACTCCAATTGTTGGGCTCTCATGATAGCCTCTTCTTCAAAAAAAAACCTGGATGTTGCGAAGTCTTTGGATACATAAGGTACTAAGGACTTTACGAACTACTTGAGCAAAAATGCGGGAGGGACCTTAAATTTGATCAAACTCTTTCGTCGTCTCCATTCTTGGATGTGATCTGAGATATGGTCAGCTTTCGTTTGCTCGAAGTTGTCCAACAACTCAGTGTCGACATCATATCTTATCGGTAACTGGAAATGGTTTAAGAAAACCATAGCCAGGTTGTTAAAGTAAGCATACTTCGAGATATTGAGCTCGGTATACCATTTAGCGACACCCCCTATAAGAGTGCGTTGAAACACACACAACTGAATATAATCATCCTTTAACGAGTTGGATGAGCACCATAAGTGAAATGTCGTCACATGATCACCTGGATTTTTGCCAGGCTTGTCTTCGAACTTAGGGATGCCTGAGGGAAACTTAGTCGGCATGGAGGACCAACGTTGATCATGACAGATCAGGGCGTTCAAAAATCTCGACAAGTTTGGCAAGTACAGAGTTGCCAGAAAAGATAGTCTAGGTTGTGGCGGATTCACATGAAAAGAGGGGCTTGGATTTTGACTGGCACTAGGTTGCCAAGAAAAGCTTGACTGTTGGCCATGGTTTTGGTAGAGACCATGGTGGCCCAGTCCAGTAAAAGGGACCTGCATTTGATTTTGCATCGCCAACTAATTCCCGTAATTGGATTACATGCCTTGTGCAGGGTTTTCTCCCTGTACAACATTCCAAGGACCTTGGTTGGGGATGCCCGCAACCGACCCTGCTGGCATAGGTACTGAACCTTGCCCTGGGTTCCACAGAGTGTGGGAGGGGTTTCCCTCGATTGACATCCGTTTTGAAGAAAACAAGCCCTGCTAAGGATTTCCAAGACCTTATGAGGAGTAAACTCCTATCATCACTCCCTGCGAAGGAATGAAACCTTGCGTACTGTTTTGTTGAGCAAAAATGGGGTTTCCCTCGTCCGAGAAAGCAGAGGATGAGAAAGCATTGTTTCCAAGTGCGTTGAACAAATACAAATGCGTAGATCCCACCATATTCATGTAGGATTGAGGTCCATGGCTCCCTCCATTGAACAAACTAGATTTGGTATTAAGCCAGATTGAATGCTGGTAAGTGCCTATGATCGAAGGGGACAGCGGAGGGATGTGACCCCCACCATAAGGGATAGCGTTGAACGGGGTAGTGGTGGATGCAATGGGTCCTTGGAAGGGAGAATTAGAGCTCCCTGCCCCCAGACCAACGGTCTATAGAGTAGAGTAGGTTAGAACTGAACTGGAGTTAAAACCTGACATCCCATATGAAAAGGTAGTGGCATATGCATTTTGGATAGAGGGAACAGTGGTTAAAGTTGTCGAAGGGATTGTGCCACTGCCCAAAGTAATGGGCGTCTAGACGACCATAGTCCTGAAATGCGAAGATGGGGGAGGAGGTACAATGCCCCCTCCTATGGCAGCTGAGATGGGAGTATGAGGATGCCCTGACAAAGTAGCACTAGTTGTTTCCATTGCTGTTTGCCGAACAAACTGTCGTTCAAGTGAAGTCACCTCGAGAGGGACTATCTGAATTAGAAGTGACGCTGATAAGTTAGTGATTGAAGGGTTTGATGGCCTGAAACCTTCAGTCTCGAGGTCATAAACAATGGATTCCTTCGATGTAGGAAAGTCTTCTCTCATAGCTGGCTCGAGTACAGTTTCCCATGGCCCAGTAGATTTGAATGAGCCTTCTTGATCTAGCCTGCACCTCAACGGTGGCAGAAGGCCCTGAAGCCTACGCGAATGACAGAGTTGTTTATCTTCCACCTTGTGAAATAATCAAATGACATTATAAGGTTTAGCTAGCATGAAACACAGAGCACACACTAAAAAGCTCAAGAAACTTACTGACAAATCAAAAGAATAACCGACTGGCAAGAAGAACAGTTACACCAATCGACACTAGAGAAACTTACTGATGAAAGTGTAACTCAAACATGGAAACACCCTCTGGGCATACTCTACAATGCGCGATCCAACGTTTGCCCTGGGTACCATGGTATACCCCCGCGACCACCCATGTAAGTCCCTAAGAATAGGCAACTAGGTTGCCAGCTCGCAGTCACTCACCAACCGGGTACAATCGACAGTCGGGATGATCGTAATGAGCAGGATAACAAAGTTCGAAGCCTTTAAAGGGTACCAAAGGAAAATGGTCTGGAAGAAAACTAAGGATCTCGAATAGATTTGAGGTCCACAAGGATCTGTAGTCAAATGTGATCAGTGTGATTCCCAAGAACGACCCTCAATATACGATCCCCACTACGCTTGGTCCGGCTTTGGAGGGGATATCTCCTCTACCTTTCCTCATGTGACCTCGTGTTTAGCCCCTGTGTTAGAGGGGGGTCTCGGCTGACTCTTACGATACTGGACTCTAACACTCCCTATCACAAACTCTTATGTTTGTTTCGACGACCTTGAAGAGTTTCCTCTCCACACCTATTTCAAGTCCCTAGAGCCTAGACTACTTGGTGAACCCTACAAACAAAAAGTCTAATTGATTTTAAGTGTTAAGTGTTGATTTTCAATGGCTTGACTTACTCAAAAGGGTACAAATGTGAAACTAATGGTGTTGGGAAGATATGAAAGAGAAGAAAGACTTTAGAGCATTCGTGAAAAAGCAAACTAGGTTCTTCAAATTGAAATAAATGGCTTTTAATTCTTTGTAAATGCAAACTTTTCAAAATAGTATTCCAAGATCCTATAATGCAAAAAGTTTCCTAGAATGCGTTTTTCGTTTTACAATGTAAATGAAAACTACTAAACTTTCAGGGAAAAAACAAAAGAGGAACTTTGAAAAATAACTCTTTTCTTTTGTAAAAAACAAAAGAAACTATACTACAACTACCAAACTGAATGCATAACTAAATGAAACAAATTTTTTTTTTTGAAATGCTTAGAAAGGAAAAACACAAGTAAAAGATCTTTTTGTTTTTCAAAGCATAAACCGAATAAAGAGAAAATAAACCCAAGACTCATACAGACCCTAAACCACTGCCTGAATGCAGGGATTCACTAGAATCCACAAGAGGATCTAATACTTATAGTTCGACTCTAAACCTATAAAGAAAACAAAAGAAAATGAAGAAAGAACATGGGTTCTTTACAAAGAGAAAGTTAAACTGAATCTTTAAACCAACCAAAGACCATTAATAGAGACCCTGAAGAGTTCAAGAAGGTCTGAGAAGCACAAAGCTTCTTGTTAGGAAATAAAAAGTCCTTAAAAAAAAAGAAAAACTTCAAAAACACAGAGATGGACTGGGCAAGGAAGGCTGGTAGGCACTTGGAAGGTGACCAGAGACACTAAACTGACTTAGTAAACTTGGAAAACTCAAAAGGAAACTGAAAAAACCGAACCAAACCAAAATATCCCACTAAGACCCTAGAGAGACTTCATAATGGAGTCACCAATTCTGCTATGGGGAAATCCCCCCTATACTCGGTCTAGGTATAGGCAGAGTGTTGACTTCCCTTAAAAGATTGTTCTACGCTTAAACTACCCCAAAACTATGTAAACAAAATGACGAGAGAGAAGAAAGAGAGTCAATGGGTGCACCTTTAATCCTTGCGGTTGGTGCAGACCTCTTTCGCTTCTTGCAGCCTCCTAGATTGCGGGTCTCCTCCAAAATMTRACCTGCAAAAGCTTAGGAAAACAATGCTACAACACATGCACTCTCTACTTATCACTTTCAAGGTTTAGATGTAGACATAAATGCATAAATCAATAAAGCATACAAATTTAAGATTTTGGGACAAGGACAAACTCTTTTATTAAGTTTCAAGACAAAAATGATTACAACCTTTGTTGGAAATCACTCCACGAACTAGGTCCAGGATCCTCTATCGTGGCTCCAAGTGCATCAATCCCACGCTTGCGTCTCACAACCAACTTATCACTTGGGAAAGGAGAAAGGGTTGTATAAGGAGAAAGGGTTAGAGAGGAAGGTTGAGGCCAAAACTCAGAATAGGATGCAAAACTTGGGCTAAGAAGGGGAATGGATTTTGGCAGAGTTTTGTTATTCCCTTGCTTGTCCTTTTAAATGACACCCCAAGACCTCTTTTTATATGAGAAAAAGATGGTTATTCGGTTTGGGTATGGGCTACAAGGGGTAAAATGGCTAGGAAACCCTCAATAGCCCATAAACTTTGTCGAATTCCTTGCAATTTTATATTTTTTGCTACTTTTGGAGGTTAATGTGGGCTAACTAGCATGCAACTTGCGTATGTACGCGGGCTAACTAGTATGCAACACGTGTGTTCGCGGGCTATTAGTTCAGCATGGCACATACACTTTCCAAAAAATGGTTTTTTAAGAAGCAACCTCATCTGTATTTTGGCAAAGTATGTAAGTGGAAAGGCCAATGTTTTGTATGCATAGGTAAGGCATTTTTGGACTATNGGGGGGGGTGAACTAGTATAAGATATTTTTTACTTTATTTAACCATTCTTCAACCATTCATTAGTTGAGAAGCAATAGTCACATATAAACTCAAATCACAATGCACATAGTTTGACATGGATACCTAATCGGGAGAAAACCATAAAAGTTATATTTATAAATGTTTGCAGGCACCAACCTAGTGTTACAAAGATTGTAGGCACCAACCTACTGGAGACACCAATCTCCTTAACTGAGCACAAACTCAACAAGATGTAGGCACCAACCTACTGGAGACACCAATCTCCTCAATTGAGCACCAACTCAACAAGATGTAGGCACCAATCTACTGGAGACACCAATCTCCTTAACTTGGCACCAACTCAATAAGATACGTGTAGACACCAATCCAAGATCTTCATACACAGAGTAATTCTGACCTCACCTGCATGCTTCATTCCACAGACAATCCTTCAAACCCTAACAAGCCTCATAACATCATTCCCAAAATGTAATCACTAACGACAACATCCATTAATGACAACATCCACTGACGAAAACATCTACTGACGACAACATCACAACCTAAAAATAGTGCATACAACAACATCACAACCTAAAAATAGTGCACACAACAACATCACAGACCTTCAATCCTTCATAACGCACCTTGAGAACAAGAAGACCTCAAGAAAATCCCTTAGACTTCTCTTGCACAACTTTGGATCCCAAAAAGACACCCCAACACCTTTAGTGCACCTCAAACTTGATATCTTCCTTGGTTTCTCTACAAATGCGAAAAGATATCTTGTATTTATAGTAATTTTTTCGCCACTTTTAGGGCCGACCTGTAAATATTGGTTGAGCCGACCTCAATTTTCTAGCTGGGTTGTCGAATGAAACAATTCATATCTCCTCATTCCTAGGGAGTTGGAGAGAATGCGATATACTGTTGGAAAGGTCTTGGAATAAGATTTCCAACCACATAATGCATGCTGCCATTTGAGCTAGGTATCCAGGGTTAAAATTCCTTCAAATATAGGGTATCCAAACTGATCATCAAAAATCCAAAAGTAATTGTAACCCCTTAGGCTAGGGGTAACTAAGGAGATGATGTTTTGAGGCCTGTAGGTTGAAGACATGGAGTCTCGAGAGCTAGATGAGCAGACAAGGCCCTTCCTCTCCACCACATCACCATTCATCGATAACATCACAACAATTTCCACCACACTAGCTTGGCCCACAGAGGAAAGTAGGTCTTACTTCATGAGGTAACAAGTTCAGTCTCGTGGTAAGTGTCATTTTAATAATTGAAGCATTTGAGCATGTTGCAAAGAGTCATTTCTTGATTATGAAAACGTTTTCTTGGAAATTATACCTTTTGCCTCATTTCAACTTGGTGGATGACATGGTTTCCTAGTAAGTGGGTCACCCTTGGGAAAATGGTTGCTACTAGGGGTTCTCCTTGAAGGGTCATCGTACCATTCCTGCACATACTTACCACTTTCCACACCTCTTCCCTTTCGTTTTCGCATCTCTTGGGTTTTTAGGCTTATTGACTCCAAGAAGGGCCTGTACCTCATTTCATGGGAATAAGGGGCCAAAGGCCCAGAGATGTTGTCATTGGAATTATCCCTCTAGATGCTCGCCCTAAGGTCCTTAGAGCAATGGAATGCTTCTCCATAAAAAAATGAAGGACCTTTAAAAAATGAAAACATGTAATTCATAAATGTCTCGCTTGTCGACAAGATACATTTGCGGTGTCTTTTACTTTCCTTGCACATGGCACTCAATGTAACATCCACGTTTTCAGACCCCAAACTAGTGATGTATACATAGATATAGTATACGGATGAGAGCCAAGTGATGTATATTGTAAATATAGTATATGGCCGAGAGGGAAAGCGATGTAATATGTAAATTATGTAAATTGAATATAATGAATAAAATGTATCGCCAGCTGCAGAAGGACACGGGGGAAGATTTGGGGGCTAAGTATCCATAAGAGAGGGAAGGGGTCCGAGGGGGATAGTTTACCCATATCTATTAAACCAAAACCCATTTCTTATTTCCTTCTAAATTATCCTTACCATGAACCTTCCATTAGCTATTGAGTGTTCTAGAGACCAATCATTGAATTCATGTAAAAGGGTTGGTGTGAGAGTCACTTCCCATAGTTATTGAGAGCATGGGGGTTGAGTACAATCAGCTTGAGGGAAGAGTGCAAGTCAAGCAAATAAGAGAAAGAGAGGAAATTCATATGGGTAGGGGACTAGAATTATGCATTCACATTTTTTCATAGAGAGTTGTTTTTACATGGAGTTTTCTGGAAAACAATGGAGTTCTCAGTGCTGAATCTTAAAGACAATTGTCGTGGGCATGTTTGGTTGTTGTTTGGCGCTATAATTTTGTGGATAAAGAGGTTGCATTCCTGGGAGTAACGAGCTATTCAAATTTCTCCAAGGAATCACACATTTTGTTGTTGGGTGAATTTGTGTTTGCAACTGTGGAATTACTGAAGTCCCAACAAGAAGGATTTTTGTCCAACCTGTTCTAGAAGCCCTGGAGGGGAGTGGAAAGGCCTAAGGGACTGTGAGTAGTGAAGGGGGAGTCCATCCCTTGGGTTGTGCACATTGAGGGAAAGTGTGCTGGTGGAATGGAATTTGTTGAGAGTTTAACTACTGAAAGGGGGACATTAGCCAACCTCAGGGACCTCTGTCTCTTATGGATTCATAGCCCCAGCTCAGGGGTGTCTTGCTATTGAGAATTGGAACAACAAGGATATGGTTAGGAGGAATGTCCATCCTCTACAATAGGTTGCACATTTTATAAGATAAGTGTTCTATTTGTTGTGTTTACTCATGTATAATGCTGATATAGCTGTTATGCAATTTACTGTGAAATCTATTTGGTTATTATTGCTTTCTATGAGAAGAATGATGCATTTAAATCCCTATTTATGGGGTTGAACGTTGACTGGTGTATTTAGTTGTTGTTGAGCACAGTAAGAGCAATTATATTCACGTCTTTATTGAGTATGGATAGCTGAGTGAACTTGAATGTCATGTTGTTTGTTATTTTCCGCAATTAGATTTAGTATCATAATTTGTTTTGTTTGGTCGATTTAGCAGTGACGTGAGCTAGCAAGGGGCTGAGTACGCCACAATATGGTATTGGAGTTTCTGGTTCAACACTGGACCCATATGGGCCAAGAACCAATGCGAATTTGAGTAAATTCGTTGTTGCATACTTTGGTTTGTGCAGATTTGGGGGAAATTGGGAGAAAACCATAGTCAAATCCACAAATTTGTGGTCAAGATTCATATTCAAATGAATACAAAATGTCTAAGGAGTTTAATGGAACCAATCTGCAAATGTGTAGAACCAAATTTGACTTGAAATGATTGAATTTCACATTTTAATGACTGTTGTAGAGTTGCAGGAAGTTTAGTGAATCAACAACTGAGATCATGTTTGATCGCAAGATCAATGGTCGAGATTCACCTCAATAAATTTAAAAATTTGTAAGGTTTTGACCATTTGGAAGGTTATGTAGATGAACAACTGAGATTCAATTTTTTCGACTGGAAAAATGAGATAGATTGATGATCTAGATTAGTTTCGGTCATTTGGAAGGTCGAAGTAGACTTGATGGTTGAGATCATCTTGAGTGAGAGATCAACGACCCAAATTCACCTGGATTTTGATAAAAAAAAATCTAAGTGTTGAATTTCGCCAACAAAATCCACCAATGGGCGAATAGTTGGGTTCGACCAAAAGAAGTCTCTGATCGCCAATGATCGAGGATTGACAGATTTTGGTCAAAAATTTTCTAAGTGTCAAAGTTCACCAATGAAACTCGTCGATGGCCGATGGTTAGGGATTGATGAAAATTGACAAATATTTCATGTATCGAAAGGCTATCATTGATCGTCGATGGCCAATGATCAGGGATCGACAGAATTGGACGAGAGTTTTTCATTTGATCGAGAGAAATCTTCAATTGTTGATGGCCAATGGTCGGGCATCGACAGATTTATCAGAGTGTTGTAAGTCTTCTAAGAGAAGTGGTCGATGACCAATAAGGGAAAATAAGATGATGACATGTCATGCCATGTCAGCATCCACGTGTCATGCCACAACAACCAAGTTGACATCTCAGGATGACGTGTCATGCCATGTCAACATCTGCGTGTTGTGTCACGTCAAAAAAGAGGTTGTTGATTGTCGATGGTTGAGGTTCGATGAATTTGTAACAAGGTTTTTGCCAAAGGAATTCACTGATGGATGATCACCAATGATATGGGATCGACGAGATTTGTGGGAAATATTTGATTTTGTGAGGAGAAATGGCTGATGGTCGATGATTGACGATCGTGCGTCGAGGAGATTCACAAACAAGTTTGGTTTTGCACCGAGAATCATCGATCAACCAATCGCTGATGGAGCTCAGATCAATGGATTAGATTTCATGTGATTTGAGATGGACAGATCAGATTTAAAAGGTTTTTATAACAATAAAACAATCAATTTTATAGGATTTTTTCCAAAATTTTCATATTTTTGAAGGTCATTAACTTGCGGGGAATTTTTGATGCCCTAAACAACAATTTTATCCAATCAAAACCCCCGATAATTAAGTCAACAACTCAAATAAAAGAGCTCAAGGAGAGCTTTCCAATAAGCTAAACTATTCGCAAAATAGAGGTCGTATGACAAAGTTGTAGCCAAACTAGTAAGGGTAGAAATTTCAGCATCATAATACTTCCAAAAGGAATAACTCCTTGCTCGAAAGTTTGTTTGGGGCACATGAGTAGTCGATGGAAATATTATGATCCATAGAAGAGAGTGATGGAGCCAAATTTAGGATATGGGTATGTAAAAATGTGCAGGAGGAGAAATAAGACAAATGTA
Organism: Picea sitchensis; assembly: GCA_010110895.2. Lineage (NCBI taxonomy): Eukaryota > Viridiplantae > Streptophyta > Pinopsida > Pinales > Pinaceae > Picea > Picea sitchensis. The sequence continues at coordinate 116,874 of SNQJ01S0105159.1, forward strand.
GCATACATAGATAAAATTGGGTAAAGCAGTCAAAATTTATTCATACCATAATTTTCAGTTCGGAGCTTAGATTTGAGCAAATGAATAGTCATTGGAAAGGTATCGAGGAGGAGAAAACATCTATTCAGACAAAATTTTGAATTGGGTGCTAAAATTTCTCAGAAAGTAATAAAAGATATTTTTGAAGCAATAAAAGAGTGAAAATTGCAACTTATAAATGTTGTAACTTTTCACTCAAAACTCATAATGAAGCATGGGTACATCTATTAGAGAATTGTTTCAGAGGATAATATATTAAGGACATAATATTTTAATTTGTTGTATTGTATTATTCATAAATTGATGTGAAGAATTGTTGGACACACCTACCACACTTAGAGGGGGGGTGAATGAGTGTGGGGCTCTTTTTCCCAAATCTTCCCTCTTACAAAACTTCTTAGTTAACATTCAACATTTATTCATTACCCTTTGTTGTCATTTATAACCAGTTGGATGTGAACATATATCAACAAAATATCATCAACAAGCCATCATCACAAGGAACACAAAGAACACAAGATGTATGTACAATTTTTTCTTTTTATTATGGACAACAATCCGGGGGTTCTTCAACAACAACTTAATAGAGTACAACTCTTCAAGAGCACCAAATCCATTATGCAAGACTCAGCTTACACCCTCAGCACCAACTGATATGAGGAAACAATCCTCAACATATATCAATCTATCAACAGGTACGCAACCTGTCAGTAGTGCATCTCGCGTGTGTACGCGCCCTGGCTCACTACAGCCTGTGTATGCACGTTGCCAGTGTATTCAGCAGCCTGCATATATCTTCTGAGTTGTTAGCATTTTTCCTTCAAGATCCACTCAAATTCTTTGCAATCAATATATCATTCTCTTCTGTCTTTGACTGTCCGATCTGACCACCAGCTAGTTACAACACATCCAAGATTTCCAATAACTTGCTCATGCTCCACAACAAATCAATATGAATTCTATCTCAACATGTATGAACAACTAGTATACCATAGTAATCATGTCACCACTGAATCACAAGAGTACTGCTCGCTCCATCAAAAAAATCATCCACAGCCAAATCATATCATAGAAGCCATACCAAGAATGACCTAAGCATTCACAACACATCAAATAATAGTATCCATCAAGACAATAATGTAACCATACCAGTGTCTCAGTGATAGATCTGAGTCCATAAAGTGCAGATCTAGAACTTGCCTCATCATCTAAGAGCTTTGCACCAGATCAAACACAAGTCTTAATCATTCCATCCACTATAAGCACCCTGTCCTCATATAGCCCGCGTGTGTACGCTCCCTGGTCCATTACAACCCGCACATACCTCAGAAACTAGGGTTTTTGAAGCTCCGATACTTTTGCCGTCAAGATCTCCGACATTGCCGAAACTTTGATGCGTCCATGAGATCCTTCTCTCGCTTTCTTCCTCAGAATAGATCTTCAATCATGCTCAAGAGATCCACACCAAAAATGTTCTCACAATAAGCTCTCCATCAATACTTTACAAGATAATCTCACAAGAAGCTCTCCATTTATCCATCAAAAGGATATTTTACAAGAGACCATAGCTATCGTATTTATACTTTCATCCTCTAGGTCACTTAACCCATTTTTAGGTTACTTAACCCATTTCTAGGTCACTTAACCTATTTTCCTTATTTTAGTGTTAACCACTTTCCATGAATAGAAAGTTCTCCAATACTTTATCATTTAAATATTCCTTCTTGATTTTGTCACCTTAATTTATTATTTAAATAATCCACCTTGACTTTGCCACTTGATTTTATCATTTAAATAATGATTTCTTCTTTTAGGTCACTTTGACTTCTTTGACCTTGTGGGCTTCAAGCCAACATATGGGGGTCCTTCATCTTTGTAAGGCCATAACTCTCAAACCGTGAGGAGTTATGTGACATTCCACATACTAATGGAAATGGCATGACAAGGATTATCCATCCAGGATAGTTTCACCAACAATTTCATTGATCTTCCTCTCATTATTCCACATACAAGCATGGGTTCTCCAACCATTCTTCTAGGATAACTCAATCCGTAAAGCGTCTTCCCGTGAGGGATTTATCCATAAGGGGACCACTTTGGAGTTCATCCATTTGTGTACCTTATCAACCATGATAAGACTATAATGATTCATCTTTACATCAATCCATCACTACATCATATAAATCAACTATGCATTATGACAACTCATTGATTCATCTTTATCGATTGGTTTCCACTTGACATCTATCATTCTCATCAAGGACAATCAATGACAACTCAAAAACCAATCAAGCCTATCAATCAATCCATCACTTGACATCAATCAATGACATTAATCAGTCAAACCATTGACATCAATGACAACATGCAAACCATTGGCATCGATGACAACATGATCCAACAATTTCCCCCTTTGGCATTAATGGCAATACCAACATTGATGTCAACACCAATTACCAATTATTTATGTCAAACATGTAGACAAGGCATGCTCTACATCAATAGTTATTAATCATATCAATATGACTATCTCTCCCCATTAGTAAACATCAAACATATTAGCAATAATCAATGTGACTATCTCTCCCAATTGTGATTATCTCTCCCAATCAATAATCATCAATCACATCAATGTGACTATCTTTCCCCCTTTGACATCAATGGCAAAGGGACATTCTCCTCTTGGGGCTGCTCCCCTTTCTTGAACTCTCCTTGGGGCTGCTCCCCTTTATTGAACTCTCCTTGGGGCTGCTCCCCCTGTCTTAATGCCTTTGATCTTCCTCTGAATAATCTCTCCCCTTTTGAACAAGGGATATCGCTATGATGTAATTCTGAAAATACATCGCTCATACTCCCCCTGTGACCATTGCTCCTCCTAGAATCATGCCTTTGTGCTCTTCCTTCAGATATAGGGATCTTTTCTAGATGTGCATTTGATAAATATCTCATCCTAGAATCATGGGAAGAATGACTCCCTCTATGGGTATGTCCCCCCCTATCTTCTCTGCAAGATCAACAATGTGCTACCATATAATGATCCTTGGACCCATTCATGCATCAAACTCATGCCATACCAACCATCATGAAACAAAGGATATGTCAACAATGAAATAGAGAATCATGAACAAAATGTTAACCAAGTATATCATGTACCAAAATGTGCCCACCATGCGCAACACCCATGTACATCAACCATGTATATCAACATCATGTAATGTGACAAAAGATATCATCCATGGAATGTATCAATCATATGCCTCTATCAACATGCCAACATCTCCACCATGTGCATCTACCAATATGCCAACCATGTGCATCCACCAATATGCCAACCATGTGCATCTACCAGTATGCCAACCATGTGTTATGTGAACCAAATACCATAATCATGTATCAAACAAATACCAATTGTTGTGCTAATCAAGTAATCCCAACAACATAGCATCATCAAGAATATGCCATATATGAGTGTACCAAAACATGTACACCACCATGCACCAATACCACAAAATGATGAATCCCATGCCAAATGTATGCACCATTATATCCAACATATGCTTCCAATAATACATCATAAGATATATCAATGAAACTCAAATATATACCAGCCATGTACTCCAATAGATCAACATCAAACTATACTCATGGGTTAGTGCCATGCACCCAAGATTTATTTTACATCGTCACCTTACATGATCTAACATAGAACCATGAAAACCTGCAGCAAACAGTGTCAGAACCTGCAATAAACAATGTCAGACCCAACAACACAAAGTTGTACCATCACATAAGTTGCAACCTATGTGCATTGCCTTTTTCCCAAGGCTTTACCACATATATATGCGGCCTGCTGCACAACAGAGCGCATATGTAAGTGACCTATTCAAGGTCAGCACGCGTATGTACGCGACTGATACCACTGTCACCCGCGTATGCTTCAATAGATGATTTACTTGAGCTTCCCTTCAGTCTTTCATCATGTTCTGGCTATTTTGTCTTCTTCACCCACTTCTGTAGATGACCCTGCTCCTCAGAACTTGAGCTGTTAACATCCATATTTTCAAAGATGTCTCCCTTTCTTACTTCATTCCTTCTTCTAGCCATGCTATGTGAAGTCCTCATTATGGACTTTCTTCTTGTGTTCCAACACTCTTGATATTTGTGGCCAAATCCACTACAACTGTAGCATCTTATGGTGTTACAGTGAACAACAATGTGTCCTACTTGATCACATCTCCAACACCTCATGTTGTTATAAAATCTTCCATTACATCTTCTTTCGTAAGATATACACTCAAAAGATTTGTGACCATATCCATTACATGAAAACAATGCCCATGAAAAATACTTCCATACCTTTGCTTTGGTGTCCCAAGAATAACTTCTTGATGTCTTCCTTGCTTTGTTATTTTGAAATTTTCTTTGCCTTGTGTAGATGGTTGTTTTGCAACATTGTCTTTCTTGTTTGATGGACTTGCCTCATGCTTCTTTGAGATGCTTGCTTCAACATGTGTATCTTCTCCTTTGTATCCAAGATCTGATGTATCACATGATGATATTTGACTTTCCAAGATCTCATCCAAAATTCTTGAGCTATTCAAGAATTTGTTTGACTTTTCCACATTCTTTCTAAGGTCAACAATTTCAGCTTCTAACTTACAATATGACTCTTCCTTTTCATTTATTTGAATCTTCAATATTTCCTCTATTCTTTTGGCTTCTTCAATTTTGGTCTTGAGATGGACAATAGTTTCAAAACTTTTGCTAATCTCATCATATCTTCTTTTCCATTCTTTAGTCTTGTAATCTCTTCTTCCTTTTCTTCTAATTGAGTCTTATTGCTCTCTTCTTGTTCCTTGATCATTTCTTTTAACTTCAAAATGTGCCTCATACTCCTCCTAAGAAACTTCTTAGTGTTATCCGAAAGATAGTTATAGTCTATATAATAATGATCACTTCTATATCTATATAAACCCTCTTCAA
>SNQJ01S0105159.1:123259-143181 GCA_010110895.2 Picea sitchensis
ATTATTTAAATATTCCTTCTTGATTTTGTCACCTTAATTTATTATTTAAATAATCCACCTTGATTTTGCCACCTGATTTTATCATTTAAATAATGATTTCTTCTTTTAGTTCACTTTGACTTCTTTGACCTTGTGGGCTTCAAGCCAACATATGGGTCCTTCATCGTTGTAAGGCCATAACTCTCAAACCGTGAGGAGTTATGTGACATTCCACATACTAACGGAAATGGCATGACAAGCACTATCCATCCAAGATAGTTTCACCAACAACTTCATTGATCTTCCTCTCATTATTGCACATACAAGCATGGGTCCTCCAACCATTCTTCTAGGATAACTCAATCCGTAAAGCATCTTCTCGTGAGGGCTTTCACCATAAGGGGACCACTTTGGAGGTCATCCATTTGTGTACCTTATCAACCATGATAAGACTATAATGATTCATCTTTGCATCAATCCATCACTGCATCATATACATCAACTATGCATTATGACAACTCATTGATTCATCTTTATCGATTGGTTTCCACTTGACATCTATGATTCTCATCAAGGACAATCAATGACAACTCAACAACTAATCAAGCCTATCAATCAATCCATCACTTGACATCAATCAATCAAACCATTGGCATCAATGACAACATGATCCAACAAAGAATAACCTGTAATCTAATTAATAAAATTTTTGCAATATGCTTAACTCTAATAGCAATTATTGCATGCACATTCTTCTAGAATTAGAGATACAGAAAAGCATACCTTAGTTCCTATATGAAAAATAGAGATATGGATGATATAGAAGGGTCTTACAACCATGAAGAAGAAATCAAATGCATACATGTCAGCATGGGTAATGCTGAGACTGAGTCTAATGGGAGAAGAGACAACATGAGCTTGTAACTATGAGAAGCCTACAAAAAGGAATGCAGAGCTATAGAGCCGACAATGAAAGGATAATGAAAGCACGGGTGTAGATACTACAAATCTTGAATATGTTGTAAAAGCAATTCAACAAATATTTGGGAACAATGCAAGAAGATAGTGCTAGACAAGTGGAAGTGTCCAGGTCTCATGATAGGAGGGGTGATCATGGAGGATCTAGATGGTCAAGGAGTATTAGTAGGCATCAACATCATCAATTCCCAGAGCACTCGACTAGAAAAAAATATGCACGTTCAAGGTCGATAAGCAACACAAGTATATATCCCATCAGGCATCAGAGAAGGAGACATGGGTCATATAGGTTGCAAGGGGAACTGAGGAAAATCAAGCCACCATCATTTGATGGAGAAAACAAGAAATGTGAAGATGTAGAAGCATGGTTGTTGGGAATGAAAAAATATTTCCAGTTGCATAACTACTCATCAAATGCAGAAGCTAGAATTGCAACCTACCACCTTCAAGGAAAATCATCTATGTGGTGGAATCAATTGACGCAGGTCAAGCGCCTTGATGAGAAAATAATTTCTTGGAAGTAGTTCAAGAAATATTTTCAGCAACAGTTCTTGTTGGAGCAATATTATGACAAGAAGATGCAAGAGTTATTTGAACTCAAAATTGGGAACATGACCATGGATGAATATGAGATAAAGTTCTTGGAACTTTTAAGGTATGTGACCTTTATTAGAGATGAGAAGGTCAAAATTCAAAGGTTCTTGAGTGGACTACCATCCTTCTACAGGGACAAAATCCAGTTCGATGAACCCAAGAATTTAGAGGAAGCCATAAGGAAGGCTAAGTATATGTATGAGAAAAACATAGGAAGGTTGACTTTCCAAAAGGCTTGGGATGACAAGAAGAAAGGCAATATGGATCAAAGGAAGAAAGGATTCAATCCACCTTTCATAAGGAATAGATATCAAGCATATCAGCAAGGGAAACCATCTCAAGGTGATAAAAAAATGACATAGACCTTGGGAAAGAGGCCAAGAAAACAACCTATAAAATGTTGGGGATGTGAAGGAGATAACATGTATAAATATTGTCCTCACCGAGGAGATAAGATGAATACTTTGCATAACATCAGGCAAGAGGAGACAGTAAAGGACATGGGAAAAAGCATGCCACAGATCTATGGAACCTTGTATAATAGACAAGCAGACTATCAATCCCACATGATTGAAGTGGAAGGTAAGGTTGATAACTAGCCCATAGCTATTTTAATTCATTATGGAGCTAGTCATATCTATATAGATCCAAAGATAGTTGAAATATTTAAATTGAAGAAATGTAAGCATGAAAAGCCTTGGTAAGTTCAACTAGCTACTGGAACCAAGAGAAGAATTAATGAGCTTGTTAAATAATGCCCTATAAACATGAATGGGATGAACTCTAAGGCAGATTTGAACATCATACCGCTGGGGTATTATAATTCTTGATTGGTGTATATTGGATAGAAAATATTCGCGTCGTTTTGGATTTTTTTAACAAGGTTTTCACATGTCTTAATGAAGAAGGGAATCCAATGATAGTGCAAGGTATTCCAAGGCCTATATGTGTCCGAGAGATTTCAACATTGCAACTGAAAAAAAGTTTTAGAAAAGGGTGGAAGATATATGCAGCTCATATGGAAGAGTCAATGAAGGATAAATAGTCAAGTTTTGAAGATTGTCTAGTCTTAAAGGAGTTTGAAGACGTGTTTGACGAGTTGCCAGGATTGCCACCAAAGAAGGATATATATTTTTCTATTGACTTAATGCCTGGAGCTGCCTCGATATCCAGGACTCCCAATAGAATGAGCACGACATTGCTAAAAGAGTTGAAAAATGCAGCTAGAAGAGTTGTTAAATAAATGGTACATATGCCCAAGTGTTTCTCCTTGGGGTGCCCCAATTCTTTTTGTCAAGAAGAAATATGGAATGTTGAGGTTATGTATTGACTTCAAACAACTAAACCAGGTTACAGTCAAGAATAAATATCCTTCGATAAGGATTGATGATCTCTTTGATCAGCTGGAAGGAGAAAAGATATTCTCCAATATTGACTTGAGGTCAGACTATCATCAAGTGAGAATCAAAGAAGAGGACACTACCAAAACAACCTTTCAGACAAGGTATGGACACTATGAGTTTGTAGTGGTGCCTTTTGGGTTCAAAAATGGATTGACTACATTATTTGTATGATGAATGGGCTGTTCAAATATTTCCTAGACAAGTTTGTCATTGTATTCTTGGATGTCATTCTTATCTATTCCAAGACAAAAGAAGAGCATGAGCGACATATGAGGATGGTCCTACAAGTGTTAAGAGAGCACCAATTGTATGCCAAATTGAGTAAATGTACTTTTTTATCAAAATTAGATTCATTATTTGGGTCACAATGTTTCAAAAGATGGCATAACAGTGGATCTAGAAAAGATTGAAGAAATCAAGAGTTGGCCAACGCCATCAAACATTTCAAAGGTTAGATCATTCATGGGTATAATTGGTTACTACATGCGATTCATTGCAGGATTCTCAAAGATTGCACACCCAATAACATCCTTGCAAAAGAAAGGCGTGAAATTAGAGTGGAGTGCCAAGTGTGAAGAAAATTTCCAGTGTTTAAAGGATTTGCTAACTAGTGCCCCTATTTTGAAGGTTGCAGATCCATATGAGGATTTTGTTGTGTGCACAAATGCATGCAAGGAAGGGCTTGGTGGATTCCTTATGCAAAATGGGCATGTAATTAGTTATGAGTCCAAAAAATTGAAGGAACATGGAATACATTTTTCCACACATGACTTACAGTTGGCAGTCATAGTACATGCCTCATATACATAGAGGCCATCTCATTTTCATTTTAGACATAATTCACTTGAGAGATACATAACTCTTGGCCTAAATTTTCACCCTACTTGGGCAATTCGTTATCTCTTGTCACTTATACAAATGGATGCTTTATGTAATGTCCCCCACCTCTTAGAGAGGTAATGAGGAGACTCAGTGGCCTGGGCACCCCCACTAGGTCATAGTCTCACAACTGAAGGGGGGAAAAAAGTCAAGAAGTTAAAAGTTATATTTTTAAGTTGACTTAAGAAAGGAAAAGGAAAGGAGTAAAAGATAACTCAGAAGAATAGAAGATTAATAGGTTAACCTAAATCACATGAGAATTAGAAGGAAAAGTATAGAGTAAAGGGTGGTGTGCCTAATATTACTCATTACGGTTTTGGATTAGCATTTGCTATTGCTCTTGAGCATTGAGTTTGAGGGTTTGTTAGCACAAAACATGGCTCTTCGATTGGTGAAATATCCACCACACCTTGTTCCACATGACTTGGTCACCGATGAAAGACTCCTCCACCATTCTAGTCTCATTACATCTCTATCTAGTGCTTCAGAAGGCGGGGACCATCAGTTTAAGGGTTTTTCTGGAGGTTATCATCATTCTACATTTTTAGAGATTAGGACGTCTTGGAGCCATAGGGACGTCCTGTAATTCAAATGAAAACTCAGATCTAGGAGATCTGCTTGAGATATGAGCCCGACAGATCTAGGGAGATCTGCTTGAGATCTGAGTCTGAAACTTCTCCCACAGGATTCTCATAGCCCGATCTATATTCTTGGAGAGTTTCAGAGCATTTGGAGGCCTCCTTCATCAGGGCTGAACCAACTAGGGTTTCAGTCATCCAGTGGGGCACCCATTCAGTGGGAAATTCAGATCTACGGAGATTGAGAGGGAGCTTGGAGATTCAGGCACCTGGGTTTTTCTTACCATCGCCTGATCTATATTCTTGGAGAGTTTCAGATCATTTGCAGGCCACCTTCATCAGGGCCAAACCAGCTAGGGTTTCAGTCAGCCAGTGGGGCGCCCCATTCAATGGGAAATTCAGATCTACGAAGATTGAGAGGGATCTTGGAGATTCTGGCACCTGGGTTATTCTTACCATCACCCGATCTATCAATTGGAATATTTCTTAGGGTGATTGGACACTTTTGGCAGTAGGTCCGAGTTATTGAGGGTTTGGACTGACCCGTTGTTGCGCTTAAGTGCCCTGTTTGTCTAAATCAACATACCATAATCTCCATTTGTGGATTTAATGTCGTAGCTTGGCCTCCTAGGATTGTCGAGAGTTTGTCGATATCGGATGCTGCGCTGGAGCGCTCTGTGTTCGTGGCTGCTGGGTGAGTGTTCAACTTGTATAAGTTGGATCATTGGGGGTTATGGGGGGAGGAGGAACGTGGACTTTCCTTTAATTTCCAAGTTCCCTTTACCTTTTCCTATTGCTTTGTTTTCCTGATCATTGGCTCTCCAATTGTTGGCATGACGGATGTGGTAGAAATGGGTGTTCATGCATTTGATAGTATCCCTGGTCCTCTCTATGGTTCTTTTGAGTGCAGAGTTTTTTGAGTTGGTGTTCTTGACAAAATACTTGATGATCGTTTTAGAGTCCCCTATTATGGTGAGCTTTTTAATTTGATGTTCCCTCGCAATTTGGGTCCCTTTCAGAAGTGCGTAAGCCTCTGCTACATTATTTGTGGTGATTCCTAGATTCCAGGAATAAGTAATCATCCTTTGTCCTCTAGGGATAAAAAGAACCCTCCCGCACCTGCCTCCCTTGGGTTCCCTTTAGAAGCACCATCAAATCTTAGGACATGATTTTTTTGTGAGTTTAACCAGGTTGTAAACTCTTGAGGAGTATACTGAAGTTTCCAGCATGAATTTTTTTTTGTCATACAAGGAGCAGGGAAATATTGTAGGTTGAGTTTATTTAGCCAAGCTTCTTCACTTGTTTTCATTGAGGCCCCTACCAGGGTGAATTTTTTCTTGCTTGACAAGAATTCACTAAGCTGATCGATGGCGTTTATCGCTACTGCCAGGGGGAAGATGATCCTTCATTTGAAAATTCTTTTATTTCTTGCCAACCAGATCTGCCAGCAAACAAATTTGATTGATGCCTTCTAGGCTCAATTGAACTTCGATTTTCCCCAGAGCGAGCCTTTATACTGTTTCACCCATTTACCTATTAGGCTTCTGGTATTTGTTGTCTTGGACAAATGAAGGGATAATTTCTGATAAACAATGTTCATCACCTGCCTGGTGAAGTTGCAATGTAGGAACAGATGATCAGAGATTTCCAGGCTATTGGTACACAGTGCGCACCTGAACGGGCCTAGAAAGCCTCTTTTATTCAAATTGTCCCCTGTTAGGAGTTTTTTGTGGGCCAATTTCCAACAAAAGATGTTAATTTTTGGGAGGCTATTTGGGTTCCAGATCTCTTTCCAAATGGTCGATTTCGGTGGGATACCACTGTCTTCTACCAGCTGCTTGTATCCCAATTTTACAGTATGCCCTTCTTTCCCCCAGCTTCTATCATCCTTTTTGTTGAGGTGGACTGGAGCAGATCCGAAGATTTTTTGGAGGAATTGTTTGGCTTCTTCTCTCAATAGGGGAGGGACTTCCCCCAGATTCCAACTTTTCCAATTGCCATTTGGGTGCCATTTTGAGATGTTGTAGAGGGTGTCTCTTCCTTCTGAGGACAACCAATGTTTGAATTGATTCAATGAGGGGATTTTTGAGAGAATCCCACTCTCTGAGTAATTTTCCTGCCATATCTTGATATTTTTCCCGTTACCCAGGTCCCAATTCAGGCGGGTTTGTATTAGTGGGATAGACACCAAGATGAGCTTCCAGATAGGCGAACCTGATTTTCCAAGCTCTATGTCTTCCACACATCTTTTTCTGTTTGTGGTTATGTACTTGCTGCAGAGCGCTTTCTTCCACCATTCCTTGCCACCTGTGATGATTCTCCAGATTACCTTTGCTCCTAGAGCAAGGTTTAGCTTTTTGGGATATCTTATTCCCAGCCCCCCATTCTCTTTTGGAGCACAAGTAGTAGCCTAGTTTACCATATGGATTTTTTTTTCATTATCCTTGCCCCCTTGCCATAGGAATTTTCTTGTGATTTTGGCTAATTCTTTCTTGATTCCAATCGAGGCATGGAGAGATGAGAATTGGAAGATTGGGAAGCATGAGAGGACTTCTTTTGTTAGAACAACCCTGTCTGCTGGGTTTAACCATGTGGCTCCCCATATTTCAAAATGATCTTTTAACTTTTGGAGGATTCCCTGCCATGCCTCCCTAGGTAGGGATTTGATGCATATTGGCGTACCTAAATACTTGAAGTATTTCCAATCCATTGTGAAGGGGAATTGGAGGATATGGGCAATTCTCGCCATTGTTCCTGCTTTTACATTCCAAGCATAGATATGGCTCTTAATTTTGTTAATGAGTCCTCCTGAGGCTTGTTCATACTGGTCCAGGACAAGTTTAAATCTATGGGCCATAATTTGGGAGGCTCCTCCAAGGAGAAGGGTGTCGTTAGTGAATTGAGAGTTGTTTATCCTTTTGACTCCCCTCGCAATTTTTAGTCCCCAGATATTTCTAGTGATCCTTTCTTGCTCCAGTCTTCTTTTTAGAGTTTCTGCCATTATTATATACAACATCAGAGATAGAGGGCAGCCTTGTCTAAGACCTCTTGAGGCTTGGAAGAACATTGTTGGGCGACCATTAATCAAAGGAGCCATCCACGAGGACGAAATACAGGCTTTGATCCAGGATATAAAGGAGATTTGGAAGCCGGATTTGCTTAGCACTTCATAGAGAAATTCATGCTTTACTCTATTGAAGGCTTTTTCCATGTCGATTTTAATGATCATTCCTTTTTCTTTATTCGTTACACTAGTGTGGATTGCTTCCTGGACCAGGATTATATTGTCCCAGATTTGTCTTTCAGTCACGAAACCCCCTTGATTGGGGAGGATAATTCTTAGAAGAAGGTGCTTAAGCCTGGATGCAATAATTTTATTAAGGATTTTGTAGGAGACATTACAGAGGGAGATGGGGCGAAAGCGATCAAAAGTGTTTGAATTTTTGGCTTTGGGGATCAGCGCTAAGAAGGAGGTGTTAGTGGCTCCTCCTATATTGCAAGTCACATGGACATATCTAATCATGTGAAGGAAGTCCTTTTTGATGATTCCCGAACACTGTCTATAGAAGTGGAGGGTAAACACATCCGGCCTAGGAGCTTTATCTGGGTCGAAGTGGAATACTACCTCTCTGACTTCCTCTTCAGTGACCGTCTTTAACAATTCCTGATTGTCCTGGTTCGTTATTAGTTGACGGATCAACTCCATAAAATTCAATCTTTGGTCTTTATTATCTTCTCCATCCTGTGTGTAGAGGGTTTTGAAACGAGAGGAGGCCTCATTTTTTATCTTGTTGAAAGAGTTAATTATCTCCCCCGAGGGTTTTTTGATTTCTTCTATTGAGTTTCTATGATGTCTTGCTTTGGCCTGTTTATGAAAGAAGGAGGTGTTTTTGTCTCCAGCTTGGAGCCACAGGGCTCTGGACTTTAGTCTCCATTCCCTTTCTTCATTGTGAAGTGCCCTTAAGTAGTTATGGAAGTGTATTTTCTCCTGCTCTAGGTGCTCGGGTTGGACTTCCTTGGCCTCGATATCCATATGAATCTCTTCTAATTTCTGTTTGTGTCACTTTACTTCTTCCTTTGTGCTGAGGAAGGAGACTTTTGCCCAATCCTTTAAGGCTTGTTTTGTTTTTTTAAATTTTTGCTCCCAAATATACACTAAGGTTCCATTCACCCAAGTAGACCAGGCTGAGGAGATTAAGAGGAGAAAGTCTAGTGAGTCCATCTAGAGGGGGTTGAATCTGAAGGGGATCGGACCGAGGTTTTCGGCCTTTTCCAAGGTGAGAGCTATGGGGTGGTGATCTGAGATTCCCCAAGGGATAATTTGGGAGGTAATCACAAAGAAGAGGAAAAAGAGATGGTTGTGGATAAGGAAGCGGTCCACTCTAGCAGGTATGTGTCTCACCCCTTTCCTTTTGTTATTCCAGGTGTATTTTCCTTTGGAGGGCTTGACGTCAAATATATAGAGATTCGAGACCAGATCCTCCATATTTTCTCTAAGCCGATCTCTTACAATGGACCCCCCCTTTTTCTCCCCTTGGTGTAGGGTAGTATTGAAGTCCCCGGCTATAATGCAGTTTTCTTGAGCATCCAAATCCTTTAGTTTCATTAGTGTTTCCCAACAATATTTATTTTCCCTAAAGTTGTTTGGCATATAAACATTGTATATATGATAGATATTACCTGTTTGGAGGTGCTTTAGCTTTACCAACATCCAATAGTTTGAATCCACTCTTTGTTCCTCCTTAAAGATTTGAGTGTTCCATATTGTACATATCCCGCCTGAGGCGCCTCTTGCACTTAGCGCCGCTCCGCTGCTAGGATTTCAAATTTGTTTCATTTCTCTTAGGGCCTCATCACCCTAGAGTTTCGTCTCCTGAATTAAGAGGATTTGGGGTTTTTCTGTTCTTATTAGTTTTCTGATTTTTTTATTTTATTTGTTTGGCCCAGTCCTCTACAATTCCAGGAGACTACCTTCATTACTTACGATTGTGCTTTGTGGCCCCTCCTTTCGAGGGGTGAGGCTGCCCCTTTGTTGGATGGGATTTTCCATTTTTCTCTTCTTTCATGAGGATTTCTTCCACCATTGGTTGGGTTCCTAGATATTTGTCACGAGTGGTCGCTTTCTCTCTTATGGCTTTATTTGTTTTTCTTCCTGCTTTCGTGGTTGGAATAGTCTTTGGAATTTCTACTTCCATTTCTTCTCTAGATTCTTCTTGGTTGTCTTCTTTTTGTGCTTGATGGCTAACTAGATGCTGGGGGTCTGGTTCTTCTGCCCGGATCTCAATGACCGCATCTGGTTCTTGAGTGTTTTCTTCTGTGTTTTCCTTGAAGCTGATCAACTCTGGAACCGAGGTTTCCATGGATTCGAACTTTCTCTTACTGCTTTCGGCTTCATCTTCGATCTATATAGTAGATTTCCCTTTTCTTGGTGAGGGGGGTCTGAAGTTGCTTTTGCGTTCTGGTTGTGGGTTCCCTGATCTATTCGTCATTTTTTTACATTTTGCTTGTTGCCATTGTTCAAATGCCTTGTTTTATGGATTCTCCTGAGTCGCCTTGGGGCAGTTTTTGGCAAAGTGACCATATTCATGACAGTATTTTCACTTGAATGGGAGCTGTTCATAGTCCACCATTTGGATGTAAGTCCAACCATCTAGAATGAGTTGTATTTCTTTTGGAAGCCCTTTTTCCAAATCCACTTCAACACATAACCTTGCACAAGATTGTAGTCCATCTTGTGGTTTGGATCGATCAATGAACCTTCTTAGGGCGTTACCTATTTTTTTTATTGTTTCATCATTTTAACAGTGTAGGAGTAGGAAGGGGAGCCTAACCCATACTGACACAGTAGAGGGGATATTGTTCTCTAGACTGAAGTTTGGGGTCCATTTTTTTAGGTACATCCCTCTGGTCCCCATGAAATACAGATCATTTTGGAAGATCAGATCACGGTCTGCTTTATTTTCAAAGAGAAAAACATAGACGCCCTTTCCACAAATTGTTGTAGAGAGTTGTCCTTTGATTGTTTTCCTCCAGTTTTGGTCTAGCCACAAAGTCATAGCTTTGGGGGATGACCAAAGTCCTGTAAACTGTCCTATTAAACCATTTTCAACCAATTGAAGAGCAAAAGGTCGCAAAGAGGTGGAGTGGACCGCCACCTTTGGGATTTCTTCTAGTCTTTTGACAAATTGGGAGGTATGCACTCCCTTAACAGACTTCGAACAAGAGGAGATCAACATTTGAAACGCTGCAAGGTCAGGCGACGATGGTAGTTGTGGGGGGGGTCCTCCGAGCCCAAGGCCATGGCGGCTGGCGTTGAGAACCCTAGGACATGTCAGGGGAATCTCAAGGAGCGCTTCTCGAGGTCGTGTTCAGAGATTGAATATTGTTGCATTGGTAAACATGAATTTCAAGGTATTGAGTTGTTCAAGTGTGGATCTAAACTCTATATGTTATTAGATATCTTTTTCCCTAAGGGTATCTTGACTTTGCAAGTGATCTAGACATCATTATAAAATTTTAGCTACAACCAATAGGGTTGCAACAACCTGACTCTCTCTTACTCTTTTACAACTTTTCTACCGCTAAAATTCACTTGCATGTTGTCATAATTGTTTTAAGAGTTATTGTTTGGGTGGCTTACTTATTGATTTTAGTGGCTAGAACTTTTGTAGAAAAAAATTGCTACAACCATAAAGCTGTTATAAATTTATGCTGATAACACTTATTAACAATCCTCTCTTTCTATCAAAGTCTTGGTTTAGATATTGGAAGGTTGTCTACTAATTGCTAGCTTAATTTTCCAACATCTGTAGGTTTGTTTCATTTGATAATTTTGCTTTTAACATCAACATGATAGGATATAAATGGATTTTGAGTTATGATTTCCAGTAACATCTTAGTTGATTTTGAATATGATCTTTAATGGTAGCTTAGTTAACTTTAGGTTATGATTTTTAATGAAATCCCAACTATGAATTTGAATTATGATTTCTCGTTAGCACTAGCCATAAGTTTGTAGGTTTGCACAAAGCATTTTCATTGTTATGAATTTGAATTAAGATTTTTGATTAAGTGTTAATTATGAGTTTATAGATTTGCTTGAGTTAGTGATTTTGAACAGGGTACTTTCCAACAGTTGTGTGATAGAGTGAATGATTGATGTTGAATCTTTTCTGCACAATGTTTAAAGATCATATGGATTCCAAGAACATCTAGTGATGGTAAAACTTTCTATAGACTACCTTATCCATACTTTACATTTCTCTGTAGAAGTTAGCATTGAGTTAATTCCACTTGAACTATGATTAGTAGTTAGATGCCATTGTGATGTCATTCACCACCGAAGACACAATCATCACATTGGAATACTGTCACAACACTCTTGCTTTTAGTTAAGTAGATTAATGTTTATTCTTTGCAAGATAGAAATAGTTGTGAGTTTTTTAAGAATAGAGTTCACTTGTCAAGATAGTTTTGATAGATTAATTGCTTACTTTCTTACTTTCTTGTTCATTCAAAGGTAGATAGATCGAATAATTCAGAAATAGATTACTTGTTGTTTGCTTATTCAAAGAGAGATTGAATAGATTAAATAGCTTTGAAATAGATTACTTGTTATTTGCTTATTTAGAGATAGATTAAACAATCCATAGTCCTCGATTGTTTAAGGCTACTTAGGTCAAATAGTTCATAGTTGTAGAATTGCTTGAAGCTCATTAATTTAAGGTTGATTTACATAGAATTTGTTGTCTAAATAGATTTTAAAAGTCATCTCTTTAAAAAGTAGAATTGTAAATTAAAAAGAGTGTTGATCGCTAGGGTAAACTATCTCCTTAGCTAGACAATCTTTCCATTAGCTTTTGTTTTTGCCTTGGCTCACACTGTGAAAGTTTACTTATCTCAGGTTGAGAATTTAATTAAGGGAATTAGTACATATAGATAAATCTTCCCATCGAAGGGATACCCTTCCTGGAAAAGAACCTTGGGACACTTTGTTATCTTCAAATATAAAACCATTCAGGTATTCTATCTTTGGTGATCAAATCAGTATGGATGATCAAGAGGATCACAACCATGTGAGACGTGATGAGGGAGAAGAAGTTGGAAAACAAACAGAAACCACCTTTGGGTTTCCAATTTTGGATACCACACAGAATGTCAACATGAAGAACATTCCACTCTCTGCACTACCCACCTTTTATGGTAAAATCAGTGAAGACCCAAATACCTTCCTATTTGAGTTTGAAATCTTGTGTAGAAGCTACAACTACTTGCAAGATGCCCAAAAATTAAAACTTTTTCCTGCCACTCTCAAGGATTCTGCATTAAGATGGTTCATGGGGTTAGGGGAGTCCAGTATTAGGTCTTGGGAAGACATGAAAGCCATATTTCTTAAATAATACCAAGACTACTGCAAGTCCAAGGATTCTCATAATGATATTTTTAAAATTCAATAGTTAGAGGACGAGAGTCGCGAGGATTACATGGAACGGTTTGCTTATACCTCACATAAATCGAAATACCATGACCTTCTAGATGATGCAGTCAAGACTCTTTTCCTTAAAGGAATTTTGGAAGAATATCTAGAGACAGTTAACCCGATGGCATCAGGTGACATATCCATAAACCATTTACTGAAATCGGAGAAATGTGTAGAAATTACTCGAGGAGTAGAGCCAAAACTGGGAAGAGTGTTCGGGATCCTTGTAGTAGAAACCTAAAAATGGTTAGTTCAGGTGGTATTACAAGGGTAGAGATAGGAAACCTATTGGAGAACTTCAAAACCGATATCCTAAGTACAATAGGTTCCTAGTTTCACACCCTAAATATCAAGAAGAAACAAGAGGAGGAGAATGCAACAATGTGCATATTTTTTCCAAGGTTCAGGAGGAAGCATTCCTCAAGGGAGTGCCCATTAGACAATATTTCAGTTTGTGGCTTCTGCATTGAAAACTAACCAACTGAAAAATTCCCATCACTGCCCGATTTATTAGCCATTTACAAAAGTGGGGATCCTGGGGAGTCTTCTTATGCACCTAGGAGGCCATGGAAGCCTAAGAGTCATCCTACATACCAGGATCTACCACATCAAGTTCCACCTTATTATCAGCAACCACAATAGTGGAACTCACCAAATTGGAAAAAATGGTCTCCACAATATGCTTCACACCACCCTTGGCTACAAGGATGGTGAGGAGGGCATACCCAAGGAAACACTCAGGCTCCACTTGTTCCTATGCCCACTCATCCTTACCCACAGTTTCCAATGAACATCCAACAACTTTTACCAGGTTTTGTTCCCCCATCTTTACCTCCTATTCCACAACAACCCCAACAATACCAGAATACAAGCTCCCCAAGACCGACATTATTACCGACACAACCGGTGCCCAACCCGAATAACAAACCAACTCAACCTCTTCACAATGTTGAGCTGCAAACCTTCCCGACATATGTTATTTCTCCTGTTCCATTACATGAGATTCAACTAAGGTTGAGAAAAGTTCTGGATATACATAGGCCTTCAATAGTCATCTAGTAAGAAGAAGAAGATGAAACTTCCGAACAACCCATGGATGACACTAAGTGGGAAAATGTTATCATTCCTAAAGACCAGGAACCAAAGCTTCCCGAAAATGAATCTTCACAGATTACAAAAGCCCCTCCTTATCTAGAAAGATTAGCAATTGAGAAACCAACGATTCGACCGGAATTTGACATTTTATATGAATTAAAGAATATATGTGCCAAAATTCCTTTGTTACAAGCCGTAAAGGACATTCCAATTTATAGTAAGGTGGTCAAAGAATTGTGTATCAAGAAACCAGGTAGGAAACAAAAAGATCCCCCAACAGTACATTTGATAGGAGAATTATCTGAATATATATCAGAGAAGCCTAGGGTCACAAAGTATGAAAACCCATGGAACCTCGTTGTAACAATAACCATTAATAAGGTTCACATTGGAAATACTCTCATAGACCTATGGACAACCATTAATGTTATGATTGTTACTACCTTGGAGGAATTACAGTTAAAACCCCTCTTTAGACCTACCCCAATTATTTTGGAATTAGCAGATAAGACAAAAGTTATACTTGAAGGAATCTTGGATGATATCATAGTTACATTAGCCTCATGGGAATATCCAGTAGAATTTCTTGTCATTCATTCAAAGGATCCTGCTAAAGGGCATCTTGTTATCTGGGGAAGACCTTGGTTGGCCACAAACAATGCATTTATTTGATGTAGAGAAGGTGAAATGACCATCTCTAATGGACTTTCTATACATAATCTTACCATATACCCACCAACTCAACCTATTATGGAGAATCTATGGTGGCTTGAATGTACATAAGAGAATGAGAACTGGGATGAACTCGTGTTTCCTAGTGATCATTCGTGGGCACTTCAGGAGTAAACAACGGAAAATGTGCTAAATCAATTTATTTCTGCTATCAAGTGTGTTTATTTTCCACAATATTTTCCCTAATTTGAGTACATGTTTGGTGAATAATTTCAGGAACAGTTGGACCCATCAAAGTTGTCTTCGACATCTTTTATTTTTTAGATAGATGAATCTGCCACATCTTAACCATGCCTTATGAGATTGGTCCTGGGAAATTCCTACATATAAATTCTGGACTAGATGTAGATCAACAAGAACAATTAGTAAATGTCCTTAAAGACCAATCAGGGGCATTCACCTGGGAATATACCGATATGAAGGGTATACACCCTGATACATGCATTCATCAAATATATACTCGAGCATAAGTAACACTTATTAGGAAACGCCAGAGAAGGATGAATATGACACTCAAGGATATAGTAAAAGAAGAGATACATAAGCTATTGAATGTCAGCTTTATTTTTCCAATCTATGACAGTAAATGGGTATCCCCGCTTGTAGTGGTTCCAAAGAAAGTAACCGGAAAATGGAGAATTTGTGTCTACTTCTGGGAACTTAATAAGGCCACTCTAAAGGATTATTTTCTCTTTCCCTTCATTGATCAAGTCTTGGATACCTTGTCAGGGAAGAGATACTTTTATTTCCTGGATGGATATAGCAGATACAACCAAATTCTCATAGTACCAGAAGATCAAGACAAGACTACTTTCACTTGTCCTTGGGGCAACTATGCCTATAGGGTCTTACCATTTGGTTTGTGTAATGCTCCTGCCACATTTCAACGAGCAATATTAGGGATATTTGCTGACCTCATTCATGACTGTGTGGAAGTGTATATGGACAACTTTACAATATAGGGAAATACTTACCAGGAAGCCCTATATAATCTAAAGAATGCCTGTATCAAATGTCAAGAAATGAATCTATCGTTAAGTCATGAAAAATGTAAAATGTTGTTGATCGAAGGACTAGTCTTAGGGCATCACATTTCATCTAAAGGGATTAAAGTGGATCCTGCTAAGATTGAGGTAATCGTCAAAATTCCACCTCCAAAGACTCAAAAAGAGGTAAGAAGCTTTCTTGGACATGCCAGATACTACCGACGATTTATTGAGAATTTTACAAAGATTGTTGCACCCATGTTTGAATTGCTTACAAAGTGTCAAACCGCCTTTGAAACTCTAAAAGATAAATTATCTGTGGCACCAGTTCTTAGGGGACCTAATTGGGCCCTTCCATTTCACATATCCACTGATGCCTCTAATACTGCAATAGGAGGAGTATTAGGACAAAAATAAGACCAACAATCCTATGCCATTTATTTTGTGAGTAAGAACTTGTCCCCTACCGAGTTAAACTATACAGTTACCAAAAAGGAATTCTTGGCAGTTGTCCATGCCATCAATAAATTTTGCCATTATATCACAGGATATGAGGTATTTGTACATACATATCACTCTGCCATTAGATTTCTCATGAATAAAACCATTACCAATGGCCAAGTAACTAGGTGGCTCTTGTTATTACAAGAGTTCAATATCACCTTCCTTGACCGACCCGGAAAAGAGAAATTAATAGTTGATTTTCTTTCACGCATTAATCATTAGGGTGAAAATATTCATGTTGATGATAGTTTTACATATGAACATCTCTTTTCCCTCTCTGTAAATACTCCATGGTTTGCATACATGACAAATTATTTGGCTACTAGAAAGTTACTAGATCATTTGTCACCTCATGAAAAATGTTGAATTATCACGCAAAGTGCTAACTACTCCTGGGTTGGACATGAACTTTTTTGTCCTGGACCAGAATTGATTATTCGTATATGTGTCCGAGAAGATGAGATACCATAAATCCTATGAAGTTGTCACAATGGACCATGTGGTGGCCATTTTTCCAACAAACATACAACATATAAGGTTTTACATTTAGGTTACTATTGGCCTAGAATTTTTAAGGATGTTGCCAAATATGTGAGAAGTTGCGATAACTATCAAAGGATAAGAAGACCCACATCAACTAATGAAATGCCCTTACGTGCCCAACTTATGATCGAACCTTTTGATAAATGGGCCCTTGATTTTGTAGGACCAATTTCACCCATGTCTTGTAAGAAGAATTATATTTTGGTTTGTACAGATTATGTCACCAAGTGGGTAGAGGCAAAAGCCTTATTTAGGGCTACCAAAAAATATGTTGTGGAATTCATTTATGAAGACATCTTTTCCCGCTTTGATGTTCCTCATGAAATTTTTACAGACTAGGGCACACAATTCACTTCTAAGTTGATGAAGGAATTAACGAAGAAATACGGGATCGAGCATTGTAAGTCTTCTCCATATCACCCACAAGTTAATGGTCAAGTAGAGTAAAAAAACAAAGTTTTGGAAACTATCTTAACCAAAAATTTCCAATTACACCATAGGGATTGGGCTGATAGACTTCTAGAGGCTTTGTGGGCATATTGTACCACTTGGAGAAAGACCACTAGGCATACCCCATACGAACTAGTTTATGGAAAATAAGTACTTCTACCAATTGAATTCCAAGTAAGGACTTTCCGTATTGTTGCACAATTGGGATTAGACCTAGACGAGGCACAAAAACAACGAGCCCTACAATTGAACGAATTGGATGAGATTAGACAAGATGTTATCCAACGGACAATGTTAGTTCAAAACCAGAGGAGCAAGTGGCATGACAAATTTATTAAGAAGAAACAATTTCAACCTGGTGATTGGGCTTTGTTGTTTGATCCTTGATTCAAAACTTTTAAAGGCAAACTTACCACTCGATGGTTGGGTCCTTATGAGGTAGTTACCGTATATGATAATGGGGATGTTAAGATAAAAACAATTGATGATGGACAATTCTCTTTTGTAGTGAATTGACACCGACTTAAACTTTACCACATACCCATTTCCAAAGAGGATTTTCTATAGGTCATGTCAACTAACAAGGCATTGGCCTTAGGATGGGGAAGTTTCTTCTCCCTCCCCCTGTTCTTGAAATTTTTTCTTAATTCTGATTGTACATATGTAAATAATTTAAAGTGTGTTTTTCCTGATAAACAATTTTAGAAGATCTCTGCAGGTATTTATTTCACCACAAGTGGACAACTTCAAGGAGACAAAAAGGGATGCATTTTACTTCAGAAAAAGATGTTGTTATATTTGAACTTTGTTGTTTGCTTAAGCATCAATTGAATAATGAATTTTTATTATGCTTAGAAATTGCTTGCTGTAAATTAGCCATTTTTTCAAGATTTCTATCTTCCTTTCTCTCAAGGCATATTTAATGGCAATTTCTCATAACCTCCACCACTAGAGTATATAAGGAAGTGGCACCTTGTCTTATCAAACTAGAGGTCACTTGTACAATTTCCCCAAGAACCCTAAGTGGGTGAGTAAAATATATTTATGAAAGAGTAGAAAGAAGGTATGATTAGTGGTTAGCCATGGAAACATCAATATAACTTAAAAGAAGAAGAAGAAAATGAGTAGGTCTTGAAGATACCTTTATTTTGTTTTCCAATGGTACCATCCACTACACACTAAAAATGCTTGATCATACCACATCTTTAGATAGGCTATGTCCACTTAAGTATCCCTTACATCAGGACAATCTATAAGGAGTACATAAACAAGAGTCATCCTCTAACATACATACCATCCCTGTCCTAAATAAAAAATTTAAGAGTTGCCTCCCCATCTTCTTGCAAAAAACAATCTTTATACAAAAATCTTAAAGATGGTGGACCAATATCTGCTGTAAAAGGTTGTAAGAGGCTAACCCATCGAGATACTAAACATGTCTGCTGACTGTGGGTACCAACTTATGGTATGACTAGGTAAACCTGTTAGAGTACTGAACAGGCTTGCTGGCAGCGGGGCATTCTACCTAGAGAGGGTGATGATCTAACAAACAATAAATAAAATTCCTAAATCTTAAAACTTGTCCTGATGTACGACATTACTTGTAGGCAAAACTTAAAACAAGTATGCATGGTTAAGAAAAGGTAAATGAACTCCATCACTCCGCCATTGGGAACTAACTTTAAGACAATCCTAAGACTCTCTCTCCTACTTCTTCTTAACTATATGTAGGATGATCTGTCCTATAGGTAGGGCCATATTTTAACTGTCTCGTCAGACTAATGTGTGAAAGTTATCTCTACACTTGGAAAACTGTAAATCTTAGGCTAATGGGAGAATTGACTGGTTCCTTATATCTTTGATTGTGAGGTGTCACAATACTTAGGAGTGGGGGAGGGGTTTCCTAAGCTGACAAATGATAAACACTGCCATCTATATTACAATCCATGAGAAGAGGAAGTAGAATCTCTGTAAAAAATTCTATCATATTGTTTTTGCGATATCCTGGGTTATTATATCAACAATTGTTTTTATTAGTATGCTAAATTCTATACTATTGACATCATTGTGTGTGTTATAAGCCTGCTTTGCATTTTTATGTTTATATAATGGAAGACTGCTTAGCTGGTTCCTTGTGACAATTACATATCAATAACAAACTATTAAATGCTCACTACAGATCTGTGTTACACACCTATGAAAAGAGGAACAAGTTGTTTTATATTGTTACGGATCGATGACAAGGAAATCAACAATGGATAATCCTATTCACACTCATCCTATCCATGCTCCATGCTCCTGTTCACCATGACTGCCAAAAATTTTCCAAGCTGAGTGCTATGGGTGAATGTCCATTATGATGGGGATAATTTCCACTTACACAGGAGGACCAGATGGAGTGCTATCTGGAGGACCGGATGGAGTGCCATCTGGAAGATCGGATGAAGTGCCATATGGAGGATCGAGTGAGGTATGTATATATTGTAAATGATCATGATCACATGCATGAATGATCATTCAAATTAATTACACCCATTGCAATGGTAAATTAGATGGGTTGAATGGTATGTTTTTCAAAATTCATGTTGGTAATCGAATTAAAACTTTTAAATGCATTTTTATGATCAAATGTCCAAGTCGAAGACTTGGACATTGATCTAATTCTCACATGATTTCATTTGCCTCCAAAGTACAAACCATTCAAAATTCAAACACAACGCCA
>SNQJ01S0105160.1:23909-36653 GCA_010110895.2 Picea sitchensis
GTTAAGTCATGTCTTATGGACATGAATGGATTGAACACCAAGGAAGATTTTAACATCTTGCCTTTAGGTTCCTATGACTGTCTAATTGGGATTGATTGGTTGGACCAACATCATGCCATACTAGACTTCCATAACAAGGAATTTACTTTGTTGGATGAGGAAGGGAACTTAAGGAAAGTGCAGGGAATTCCCATGGCAGTAACCATCAGATAAATTTCAGCATTTCAGCTGAAGAAATGTTACAGAAAAGGGTGTCAAATGTTTTCAACTCGTATGGAAGAGACACCTAAACATAAGGTGCCAAATTTGGAAGATTATGAAGTCCTAAAAGAGTTTGAATATGTGTTCAGTAAGGTACCAAGACTACCCCCAAAGAGAGATATTGATTTATCTATAAATTTAATGCCAGGAGCAGCTCCAGTGTCAAAGACACCTTACAAAATGAGTACAACGAAGTTGAAGGAGTTGCAAATGTAGCTTGAAGAAATTTTGAAGAAGGGGTATATACGCCCAAGTGTGTCACCTTTGGTTTCCCCAGTCTTGTTCATGAAGAAGAAAGATGGAACATTAATATTGTGCATTGATTTCAGACAGTTGAATAAAGTGACTGTTAAGAACAAGTATCCTCTGCCAAGGATTGATGATATTTTTTTATCAATTGAAGGATGCAAATATCTTTTCAAATATAGATCTCAGATCAGGATACCATCAAGTAAGGATTAAAGAGGAATATATCAGCAAGACCACATTCAAGACAAGGTATGGTCATTATGAGTTCACAGTGTTTCCATTTGGGTTGTCAAATGCACCAGTTGTTTTCATGTGCTTAATGAATGGTGTTTTCCGAGAATATTTAGACAAGTTTGTCATTGTCTTTTTGGATGACATTCTTATATAATATAAGTCAGAGGAAGAGCATGAACATCATTTGAGGATGGTGTTGCAAGTATTAAGGGAGCATCAATTGTATTCCAAATTGAGCAAGTGCTCATTTTATCAAAAGAAAATTCATTATTTGGGGCATATCATTTCAAAGGATGGGATAGTAGTGGATCCTGAGAAGATAGAAGCCATTAGAGAATGGTAAACACCAAAGAATTTGATAGAGGTCAGATCATTCATGGGCCTTGCAGGCTACTATAAGAGATTTATTGAAGGATTCTCAAATATTTCACACCCAATCACTTCCTTACAAAAGAAGAGTGTGAAGTTTCAGTGGACATTGGATTTTGAAAAGAGTTTCCAACAATTGAAACAATTGTTAACAAGTTCTCCAATACTAAGGATTGTAGACCCAAATGGAGACTTCATTGTATGCACAGATGCATGTAAAGAAGGACTTGGTGGAGTCCTCACTCAAAATGGATTTGTTATATGTTATGAATCAATGAAATTGAAGGAGCATGAAAGACACTATGCCACTCATGATTTGGAGTTGGAAGCCATAGTGTATGCCTTGAGGAAATGGAAACACTACCTCATGGGGAAAAGGTTTGAGCTAAGAACAGACCATAATGGTTTGAAATATTTATTTGATCAACCAACTCTAAATGCTAGGAAAAGAAGATGGTTAGAATTTATAAGTGAATATGACTTTCATATAAAATATATCAAGGGGAAAGAGAACAAAGTGGTTGATGCACTCAGAAAAAGAGTGAATGAAATGCATGCTACATCCATTAGCATGTACCAATCCGATTTGAAGGACAAAATTATAGAGGCTGCCAAATCCGATTTGCAATACAAGGAATTAGTGGCAAAATTACAACAAGGTATTTTGCAGCAGAAAATTGAGGAATACAAGCTAGATAATGATTAAATTCTCATGTACAGGGGAAGAATTTATGTACCAAATTCTCAAGAATTGAAGAATTTGATATTGAGGGAAATGCATAATGTGCCTTATGTTGGGCACCCAGGATATTAGAAAACTATTGCAGTTGTCAAGAGCCAATATTATTGGTCAGGCATGAAGAAAGAGGTTGTTGATTTTATTGCCATATGTTTGGAATGTCAAAAGGTAAAGGTTGAGCATAGACACCCAGCTGGTTTTATACAACCATTACTCATTCCTGAGTGGAAATGGGAAGTTGTAACAATGGATTTCATCACCAAACTTCCCAGAACAAACAAGAAACATGATTCTATCATGGTAGTTGTGGATAAACTTACTAAAGCTAGTCATTTTATTCCAGTTAAGCTCACTCACAAGGAAACCAACATTGTTTATGTTTACATAAAATAAATTGCTCGATTACATGGCATACCCAAGACAATTGTGTCTGACAGGGATCCAAAATTTACCTCAAAATTTTGGAAAGGATTATTTAATGGATTTGGAACTAATTTGAATTTTAGTACAGGGTATCATCCAGAATCGGATGGACAAATAGAGAGGGTAAATCAAGTGATTGAAGATATGTTGAGGATGTATGTGATGGATAAACCATTAAAATGGGAAGACTGCCTACACTTGGTAGAGTTTTATTATAACAATGGGTACCAAGCATCTCTAAAGATGAGCCCATTTGAGGCACTTTATGGCAGAAAGTGCAACACACCAGTAAGATGGGATAACCCAGTAGACAGAGCAGTGGTTGGTTCATATTTTCTCAGGGAAATGGAGGAGAAAATGATAAAAATAAAACCAAATTTAAAGGCAGCCCAAGATAGACAGAAAAGCTATGCTGATAAGGGCATAACTCACAGGGAATTTAAAGTGGGTGATCATGTATTCTTGAAAGTGAAAGCCAACAAAAGTTCCCTATAATTGGGAAATTGTTCAAAGTTGGTAGCTCGCTATTGTGGGATATTTGAAATCCTAGAGAGGATTGGTCCAGTAGCTTATATGATTGCATTGTCTGCATCTATCTCTATTCATAATGTATTCCATGTATCATTGCTAAAGAAATATATACCTGATGTTAATCATGTTATTGATTGGAATGTGATTTCGGTGGAGAAAGAAGGCGCTTTTCAAGTGCATCTGGTATGCATTCTGGACTGGAAAATCAAACAGCTCTAGAATCGATCCATAGGGATTGTAAAGGTCCAATGGACCTAGTACAGTCCTGAGGACACTACTTGGGAGCATGAGGATGCAATGCAGGCAGAATACCCACATCGTTTTGAGGACTTTTGAAATTTTGTTGTATATGTGTACATGATGCACTGAGGACAATGCATAAATAAGGGGAGGGGATTGTAATATCCCTAGGTCTAACCCACTTGTAAATGTAAATGCAAATGTACTTAAGCTGGTGAATTTTTTGATATCATTTTGTATGCACCTTTCATGTCATAGTGTGTGCATGTACTGCGCAGTAAGATGAGGAATTTTGCACATTCTAGGATACCACGCACAACAACTTAAGTGTGCGCAATTGTGAGGACAGGGAGCCTTTGTGTATATATTGTGTTTTATAGGCTGGTGAGCCAATTATTATAAGCTAGGATGTTTATGGTTTGATTAGTCTGGATATCCTAGATGTTAAAGGCAAGTGGCCTATTTTTGTATATGTCTCATAATTAATATAAAATACATCATTGTGCATAGACCGACCACGATAAAAGAGATGGGAGACTAAACTCCACTAGTTAGGAAAAGGGTGGGGCTAAAAGTTAAGGAAAATGGATAAGCTAGGGATCTTAAGCCAAAAAGGAATATTATATTAATATTTCTTAAATCATAAAGTATGGATAATTATTTTATCCTAAGTTCTAAAGTTGGGTACAAGTGGGCCAAAGTAGCTCCCAACATGACAAGTATCAAGTTGGGGACATGCATACATATTGTTGGGACTTAGTTCATTTTACCATCTTTTCCATCATTTTTTCCATTATTCTTTCCATCATTTGGTCATCCAATCAATCATCCATGAGCATGCACACACCCATTGAGCTATCCTTTGTATCTTCATGACTGTACTTGAACTTGTATCCATAGCCATTTTGTGTTGGTGTATCTAGTTATCTTGGGAGTTGGATTGAAGAAGTGGGTTGTCAAGCCTGTGGGATATTGAAGAGGCGGGTTGTCAAGCCTGTGAGCAATTCTTTGTATGACATAATTGTTGAGAATTGATTTCATGAAGGTGTTAAACTACAACTATAGGGCTCTGAGACTTCCTGTCCATCCTGTTGTTGAAGCCTAAAAAGGAAGTGGGGCAGCCGAAGGACTGTTTAGCAGAGAAAAGGCACACTTCTTGGGTGGGATAAGAATGTGGGGAATGAGGGACTGTAAGCTATTAGTTTGAGTTGGCACCTGAGATGGAGTCTTTCCTATTGTCTATGAGTCTTTAGCCTGGTTAGGAATCCCTTTACCCGGGTGGACTTTAGTCCAAGCTCGGAGGTGACTCACTGTTGAGAGTGATGAACAATGTGGTCTAAGGCTAGGAGGTTCATGGAAGGTCTGGACACAGTTAGTGACATTCTTACCAATATAAGTGCCAATTGTGTGATAAATTTGCATGTTGCATTGCTATTTACATGCTTATTTTTATGGGTTATCATAAGTGTAGTTATAACTGTGTTTATTTTTATGGATATTTCATGTATATGATGCATGTATATGTTTACTGTTATTTCAATGTGAATTTGTGTATTTATAGATTTATTTGTATGATTAGGTTTTATATATCTATAATTCTTTCGTAAGAGTTATGTGTGTATATATTTTAATTGCATGCAGTTCGAAAAATTTATGCGGCATGTCTCAGTTGGATGTTGGGTATGTTACAGTATGTTCCACAGAGAGAACAGTACGAGTTCTCTAGCATAGCATGGCCCGACATGGATGGTCGGGGACGTTACACATTTAGTATCAATTTCATGACTTGACATTGTAGTGGGATGCAACAATAAATGGTGGACATGTCGCTCGTCATCAAAATCCTGATTGTAAAAATATTGAACATTACATCGATAATATTATTAACAAAATGAATTTAATATGTTAAAAAATTATACCAAACACTTATTAGAAGCATGGATTTTTTTTTCCCAATAAGAAACATGAAACAAACCACTTTATAAAACAAATTTTGAATTAAGAAATACATTTACATTAGTTCCAATGAAAATCCAAAAACACAATCACTCAAGTATCTTTTTCTTACGCCCTTGTTACACACTATTTTGGTCACCCCTGGGATCAACTGATAATATGTGCATAACTCACTTATATGTTCCCTAAAGACATTAAATGAGACTTTCTCCATGAGAAGACTAGAACATCTTCCTTTTTTCTAAAATCTATATTAAAGAAGATCGTCGCACCCTGCTAAAATCTTGGGGTGCAACAATGCATGATCGTCGCATGCTGCACCAAAACTAGATTGTGGCGTCGTCGCATGCTACTTTTGCATGGGGTGCGACGATGCTCAAAAAAAGGGAAAAAGAGTAAATTCACAAAAGTTCTAGAAGGAATCTTCTAGAAGAAGAGGTGGCCTCTGATCGGTTTGGATCTTACTCGCTTCTATGATTTAGTGGGATCATCCTAATATCCTCATCCATCCCACTTTCACCCTATATAAAGAAGGATATATCATGGGAAATTCTAGGTTGGATTATGCATGAATAATTTTGTTGAAGATTGTACTTGTGATATCTTTGCTTTAGCTTTCCAAGTCAAGTTGTACTCTTGATCAAAGCATTGGAGCAAAGGTGTGTGTGTTGAAGCAAAGGGTCATTGGAAGGGACATTGCAACATCAAGGCATAGGTTGTATTATCCACTTTCATTTAATATAATGTAGGAATACATTTATTCCCCTATAAAGGTGCCTCTACTTTTATTGTATAACTCCTTGATCTTATACATAGGCTTCATTGGAATATATACATCGTTGTTTTCTCTCTTTGTTGGTTTTTGTTTCTTAATAGGTCCACCATCCCACAAATCCAAATATGGAGCAAAGAAGACACTAGAGAGGATCAAACGTCGTTTAAATGGTATGTCATTTGTCTCTCTATGAACTAGTTTATATTACAATGAAATCTAAGGAGAAACTTGTATTCTGCCTTGTTGTGTTCTAGCTTCTTGTTGAAGTTAGGGAGATTAGTTTGTGTCCGCACTTACCAATTTGTCCGATAACAAAATTGGCGACCATACTCAAGATCATCTTCTTTTGTATTTTTCTTCCTTTTTTGCTTTTAGCCTGCCTTTTATTGGTCAAATTCATTCTCTGAGTGTTTGGGTGATCCATCTTGACTCCCTGGTCCTGAAAGTTCATTGAGAAACTTTGTCCTCTTGTTAATTTTTCCTTATGTTCAGTCATCATTGCACTCTTTTTGTGTATACCAGAGCGAAGACATCACACTATGTTTTTTCCTTTTCCTTCAATGATCCTTGATCATCACATTGTGTTCTTCTGCAGCCTGCGACGATTCCTGTAGAATTTTTTTGGAGTGATAGTCAACTTTTCTCCTTACCCATATTTGTCATTACTTCTTGGGGTGAATTTTTAGTCCTGGTGAATGATTATTTGCAGCCTGGTTTGCATCTTTTAGCTTGAATTTTATTGTTTCTCAAGTATTGAGAGTCTCTTTCGTAAGCTTCATAATTTTATATTTGACTTCTTGATTGCAAGGGTATAATCTCAAGCCTTCAACCTTGAGTTCTTGTTGGATAAGATGTTATTGATGTTTTTGAGTTTTGGATTGTTGAGTGACTAGAAAAAAAAAATTTATTACATTAGACAAATAAGTTTTCTTACTTTTTCATTTTTGCATGCATTATGAGTTTAGTTTGGGAAATAGTGTTGTGAGTGCATTGATCTTCTTGAACAACTTTTTATTTTTAAAATAAACCTTTGTTTTTATTTGGAAAGAAAAGAATTGAAGTTCATTCTTATATTGATAGTCCTTACAAGAAATATTTTCATTCAAATAGTTGTTACAAAAGAGTCATTTGTAAAACTTAGTAGCTTTGATTGTTTGGAATCCATGTCATTCAAAGATTGAAGAAATTGTGTTTTGTAACTTGTTGTATTTTGGAAAAAGAAACCTTCTCCCTTATTTAATTAAATTTCATCGAACGAAAATATTGCATCTCATCTCTCTTTTCATTTTGTTGGGTCAAGGTCAAATACTTCAGCGTAAATTCAGCGTAATTTTAAAATCTATCTCGTAATTTTTATTTTCTAGAACTTTTATACACCAACATTATTTAGGGATAGCGCTTTGGAATAGGTTGTGAGGCACACTCTTCAAAGCATCAAAAAACACAATAGTATCTTGTGATAGGGATAGTTTAAATCCACTTGCTACATTTTGTCTTGGGAAACCCTTCTAACACAAGGGTCAATCACGAGGTCGCATTAGGACCGATAGAGTTACTCATCCTTCTTTATTAGTCTTGGTGTAGAGATTGTGTGTATTATTGGGGGTCACTTGAGAAGAAAATCATGTGCGGACCTTCTCGAGTCGATTTCGGGCTTAGATACCCTACCCTTGCGCGTGTATCGGAATGTCGACTGCTTCCATAGGCATCATTTTCGTAATTGGTAATCTTAGTGGCCTATATATATAGAGTCTTTACATGAGGTAATTGAGGAGGGGCAAGTATTCACAGTACCTGGAATCGATGTTGGCCAAAATCACTCGGGCTCCTTGGAGGGTATACCCAAGATTATGTGTTGGATCTTGCACGAGGGTGTAAGTACGTTAAGTAGGTCGTCAACATAAATTTTACACCCTCTTTATCCCAGCCCCTTCTTGTCTTGATCTCACGACGTTGGATTTCATCACCAACTAGTGGCTTCAAAATAAAAAGGTTTGTTTGCATGCTTCATATCTACATTTTGTTAGTAGAGTGTTGTTTGTTTCTCTAGTTGGCCATAGATTTCTTTCATTATTTATTTGGTGCAACCAACATTGGCTCTCACCATTCACGTAGGATTTAAGGGTTACCTCCGAAAGAGCCAAAAGAATATGCTCATTTTCTTCCTAATTCACTAGAGGATCCTTCCCCTAAAGGAGAAGTCAATAATGACGCATCCTCTAAAATTGGAAGTTCTACTCCATTGGTAGACTCAACACTTCCCATAAATCCATTATTTAATGTTGTACAAGATCCAATCTTGCTCCAAATAAACTCTTTGGGAGACGTTACTGCTAAAGAATATACTAGAATACCGACTAGACCTTACGTAGAGTCTGGTGTGGATGATCCAACCTTTCAAAGTGAATCATTTAGAACTCTGATTCATACTGCTGGAATTTGTAATCCTAGCTCAGTCCCCATCCATTATTTTTGGAGGACCTCCTTGGGACACAATATTTTTGATAAACTAGGAATGATCCCAAACCAACCTATGTCGTCACATACACCCATTACTTCTACTTCCTATACAATACCTTTAGATCATTTTACTGGCACAAAAAGTAATGTTGTTACTGGTTCAGACCCGTTGTTGGTAGGAACTCATGCAATTCTTCCACTGCAACTCACCAGCTCTACCATGGTTCCACAAGTTACACTTGTTTCTTCCATAAGTATAATGGAAACTCAATATCCTATTGTAACGCCACTTTCTCTTAGATCAAATCCTTCACTTCCACTTGGGTATAATGCTCTTAATAGTTCTATTGCTAATCCTACCCAGGGACCATCCGAAGGGCCTAATATTTTTGTTCCACATAGGTACAATGATGTTAGAATTTTTGTTCCTACACCTACTCAGGTTCTATCTGAAGGACCTAGCATTCCTCCACCACCTGGAGGATCTCATCAGTCTGGCCCAAGTAGCCCCATTCTGCTTGGAGGCACGAGTCATTTTGTCACTTCTGGTTTTCAACTTCCTGGTGGAAGTCAACCTTAGCTTGGGGGGAAACCCCAAGTTGAGGATCATAACCCAGTCCTTCCTATTGGAGGTCAACCTCAATTTGGGGTGCAACCCAAAATTTGGGGGGATACCCTAGTTTATAGATTTTATACACGTGGTTTACAATCTCAACCTTGGAATTTTCCTTTCCAAGGAAATCAACCATTACCTGGGGGGGGGGATTTCTCAATTAAATTCTTTTGTACCCCCTACTCTAGGGTAGCCATATCCAGGCTCTTTAAATCCTACCTAGGTTCAAGTTATTCAATCTAATGCTCCTTTCCAATGTAGCATACAGAGTCAACCAACAAATGTTGGCTACTTGACTCAAAAACCTCCACCACTGAATTTGAGAGGACCCTCTGACTATTTACATACCAATTATGGTCCTACTGGTATACCTACAGTATTTCCTCCTCAAAATTACCAATTTCCTCAAGTGAACAGACAGTTTTTGTTTCTCGCTACTTTGGATTTATTGTATTTATCTAGGATTTTGAATGATCCTATTTTACATTCTCCTTATTGGTCGGTCATACCTTCCAAATTACCCTCAGACATTCCTAAGTTTGATGGTCAATCTGGAGAAGACCCAAACAACCACATAATGACCTTTCATCTTTTGTGTTCATCCAAATCCTTGATGGATGACTCCATTCGATTACGTCTTTTCCAACGTACTCTTACGAATTTGGAAGCCAAATGGTATATTCAATACTACATATGGGTGGCTTTTTCCAGGAAACTTTTCCACGTTTCCTACATTCGTCGAAAAATATGTAGTAAGTTAAGCATTTTTTTCATTTTTTTATTAAATTGGTCGCGATTATCGTCATTATTTCCATGAAAGTTCGTCTCTATAGCGACGACTATTGACTATCTCAGCGCACCTACTAACACACGTGGCTTACAATGCCTAGTTGACTTTTTTCACGTCAGCTCATGCATTTTCGTCGCTATATCGACGATAATCGATCTATATATACCTGACTTTAAGAGACCTTTCGACACATTTTCTATAGTTGCGCCATTGTTCATGGATTTTTTTTGAGTTTTTTATTTGTTCTGTCACCCACCGATTGAACAAATCCAATTCTCGATCTACATAGCTTGGCTTTTGAACTTGCAAGGTTAGTATGTCTTTTTATTTATTTATTTACATATACTCTATTAACTTGTAAAGTTTTGTTCAAATGAAATTTCATGTAGAATGTTTTTTCCTTGATAATATATTATATGTGGATTACCATATTTTAAAATTGTTATGTCATTCGTTTTTGGATCTAGCTAGTATACTCTATGGAAATTCATGTGAAATGTCAAGAAAAATATTTTCCGAAGAAGTATTTTAATAAGAGGGAAAATTACTCCATCAATAAGACAATTCAAACATTAAGAACAAATGTCAGTATCAATCTAGATCAATTTGAGCCTACAATTCCTTATGTAAATTTAATCCTTATTACAAAACCACCAACTCATAACAAATTTATCAGTTGGACTAATGTTTGAAATAGAAAGTGGAAAAAAAATCCTCTTATGTCTAATCTTATCCCTTAGTGACCTTGTTAGCTCTCTAAACTTTTTGTTTCTATGATGTTGTGCCTATCTAGTTTATTTCATATTTTTAGTCTAGTATTAGGTTAGGTTAGTCATATAACAGTGTATTCTTATGTGATGTTTCTCTCATTTTTTATAATCACGCGCAATTCTAGATGTAGTGATTAACTCTAGTTTGTAGTTGATGTAACTTTTTTATACACTATTAATAAGGAGTAGCTAAAATATAAAAATTTCATGATGAAATCTATGATAACATGATGAAATCTACTAGTCAGACAATGAAAAATGAGAACATGCCAAAGTGTCTTAGAAAATAAAATCATGACCACTGTAAGTATCATAAAATTGTGACCATTTTAAGTAGTTGCAAATCAACACGTCATAATTTAAACCAACTAAACCCAATTGTGGATGACAAGTGGATGGCATTCGTTTTTTAGTGATGAATTTCAAAGATTGACATTTACTCTAAAAAACAACTTAAAGGCTAGTGTATGGTGTCGAGTGATTCAAGTTTGGGAAATTTTGACCACTTTCGTTAAATGGTGTGTAATTATTTTCCATGGTGATTCAGTACACACTACTCTAAAGTACAAATTGAAGCATATCGATCGTAATAGTTAATAGATAATAATAAAAAAAACATGTCAAAATGTCTTAGAAAAAATAATTGTGAGAATTGTAGGTCATTGTAAATAAACATATCATAATCGAAAGGAGTAGCTAAAATATAAAAAATTGACAACTTACTGTTTGGTATGGTGTAGGTTAGACAATTACTTGTCAGTAAAAGGATTTGTCACTGTGAACAAAAATGACAAGAAGTTTGCTCAGTTTAGAGTGGCATTAGAGGCGAGGGGCAATAGAAAATGTTATTGCCCTTGCTATGATTGCAAGGGCTTGAAAAGAAGAAGACTTTTAATAACAACAGCTGAAAGACATTGTAGGGAGAAGGGGCACGCTGAAGAGGGTTATGAATATCATCCCTTGGTAAGAGGTTATTCAATATTTAATGTATTCTCTGTAACAGTCATCATATCATGAATTTTAGTAATATTTCTTATCAGTTTTTTTTTTTATATTTTCTATACACACTAGCTTTACTACGTTGTTTTTAAATATATAGACGATGCCCCCAAAATTTTGACCTCTAGAGAGTTATTTTCCAAGTACTAGCAGAAATACTCCTTTATAGGGTGATGAACTTCGAGATCCTCTACTCAAGAAGTCACATCAACCTATTTATGAAGGCTCAACAAAAAATCTTCTATCTACTATAATGTTGTTGGTGAACTTGAAGGTTTTGAATGGTTTATCAAACATATGCCTCACACAGATACTAAGGTATCTAATTTATTAATTATCTATGCCCGCATGTGTTGGATTACTAAGAGAGGGGGGTGAATCACTAATAGCGTAATTATAATCCTTTTTCTTCAAATGCTATATCAATGTAGAATTATTATCCAATAATGAGCAGTAAGAAATAAACAATCACACACATACACAGTACACCAGTGTTTTACGTGGAAACCCAATTTGGGAGAAAACCACGGAATGTTTTTTCTTATATGTCTTGAAGAATTACATTCATTGGAAGCACCAACTTCCTTTTTTTTCCATCTGTAACTGGAAGGAGGCTCCAACCCCCCAGTTTCTCAGGCTACAACCTAAGGGAAGCTCCAACTCCCCAATTCTATGGCTACAACCAAAAGGAGGCTACAACCCCCAATGTTCTCCGGCTACAATCGGAAGGTGGCTACAACCACCTGTCCTTACCCCGTCCTGCCACCCTGAAGTAGAAGTAGAATGATGGAACTAATGTCACACTATCACTGTGAGATATATTGTTGTAAACATATACCAATAAATCTAAACCATGCATCAACCTGTACCTTAACCTATAATCAACCTGTACCATAAACAAGTGCATCAACCATGCACCAACCTGTAATCAACCTGTACCATAAACAAGTGCATCCAACCATGTACCAAGTATGTACCAATCATGTGTCAACTATTCATCAACTATGACTCATCAATGTGTACCAACATCATCAACTATACACCTCATGTATGTGCACCAACTCATCAACTACTTGTCTCAACCATGTACTCAAAATGTACCACAACCAAAATACCTCATCAATTTCATCATCCAAATATCATTTGTAGCTCTGTAATAGACCTGGTTTATATGATCACATTCCTGCAAACCTTCCTTAACTTTAAAAACAAGAGACTAGCATTTTCATCAAACTTTTATTTACTCTCACATGCCTAGTTTTGGATTAGTCAACAACCCTAACTTGAAGTAATCATAACTTTGAACCTGTAATGTATAAATATCTAAAAATGATA
>SNQJ01S0105161.1:2293-14927 GCA_010110895.2 Picea sitchensis
TAGTTCTAAAATAGAACTAGACTCAAGACTTTAGTTGCAACTCAACATTACTAAAATAGAACTAGACTCAAGAGTTTAGTTGCAACTCAACATTACACTTTAGTTCTAACATAGAACTAGACTCAAGACTTTAGTTACAACTCTTGACAAAGCAATTCAAAATTCTCTTCATGGTGGATAATGTTTACATGTGCCAACACACTGGATCAATACAATTATATCATTTGCAATATTATGAATATCGTTTGTTTCTAGCTCATAGGAATTTTACATTCAACCTAACTTTTGCTAGATACCTTGAATTTTTCTCATGGCTCACAAGGATTGACTAGGCTCACAGAGGTTGCATGTTCCCCCTGACTTTTGCACTAGTCTGTCGATGCTCACAGAGGTTGTACGTTCCCCCTGAATTTTGCACTAGACTGTCTATGCTCACAGAGGTTGTACGTTCCCCCTGACTTTTGAATTAGACTCACATAGCATCTCGTTCGTCCTGAATTTTGGTTTGACTCACAGAGGTTGTCCGTTTCCCCTAGCTTTTGTCAATACCTCACAAGACTGGTTGATTCTCCAAATCTCCCTGGCTAGCCTTAGGGTGGCCCATATGGCCTCTCATTGGAGAATGACTGTCGATGATGGCAAATTTAACAGGATCAACCCTTACATAAAAGGGAGCTGGATATAATACCAAATGTTGAGCAACTGATAGGGGGGGTGAATCAGTTGTTACCAAGCTTAAACAATTATGTTTATTTTAAAACTCATTACATAACTCTCAATGATGATTACAATAATGCAGGGAAGTAAACAATAGAACATTCAACATCATTCACACACATGAAATACACAAAGACATATATTTTCTGAGGAAACCCATAAAGGGTAAAAACCTCTTCTTCTTTATATGATAAGTATTCTTTACATTCTATACATTATCATACATATGATCTCCAACTCATTGTGAGGCCACAACCTCTATTTTGCAAGCTGTAACATGCTAAGAGCACCAACTCTCTGTTTTCTCTAGCACCCACTAGAAGGAAGCACCAACTCCCTCACTGCTCCAACACCAATTGGATAGAAGCACCAACTTCCAGCTATACATGCACTGACTTGTATATCAGAGAACCAATGTTATCCCTTGCACCACCCTGCCACCCTAGTTTCTCTGGCTACAATTAGATGGAAGCTACAACTCCCCGCGTTCAAGAACCTACTTGAAATTCTGAGGACAATGATCCTCCCTAGCACCTCCCAACCACCCTTGAATGTTAAACTTTGGTCTCTATGAAATTCTTACAGTGATTCAATAGATGTCATGAGCTTACCAGACTTATCACTGTTCTGCCATGCTTCTCTACTCACTCTCCTTTTCAACTTTCTATTCTTCTCATCTGTCTCAACATGTGCAACTCAGTTTCCTCTTGTTCTTCTATGCTTCCGCTCCTGCACATGGTGTTTCTCCACACATGCATCCCTCCCCTTCATAGAAACCACCCCTTTTCTCTGTTCTACGTTTTTCTTTTATGCACTCTGTCACAACGTTCTTCATGCCCTTCCTCGCTCTTCTTCAACTACTCTGGCGGTTATCCACCTAAGATCATCATAAGTAGGTGTTATGCCGAGATTCCTTAGCCTCTCTGGCAGATGAGACTCTTCGAATTCTCTTCCATCTGTCAAGCTAATCCTTTATGCTACAGTTACATGCTTCGATCCAATGGCAGATGTCTCGGGACTCTGCATCTTCTCTTGCTCGGTCGAGCTAATCCTTTCTGCTATAGTTACAAGCTTCGATCCACTGACAGATGTCTCGGGACTCTACGTCTTCTCTTGCTCAGTCGAGCTAATTCTTTCTACTGTAGTTACAGGCTTCGATCCACTGGTAGATGTCTCGGGACTCTGCGTCTTCTCTGTCTGTTATCACTTATTCACCTATTTCGCAAAAATGCGCATTTCGTTAAATAGCAGGCTGATCTAGAAGCAGTATTTGCGCGATGAGATCAACAGTCGAGATTCAATTCCAGACCCTCCTTGTCGTTCTTCCTTTAATGTGGGGGGGGGGGGTCTGGAATGGAGCGCACATGTTTGGACGGTCATGATTTAAGAGACTAGATGTGCGACTGAGGTTCAATTCCAGACCCCCTCCACTTTTCTGTCTTTAACGAGAAGGGGGGGGGTCCGGAATGGAGTGGTTTTGTATGGGCCCCTCCACAAACCTCTTACCACTTCCTCCATTTACTGCCTTCACCTCCTTGTGACATGTGTCTTCCACCCAGTCTCTCTCCTTCCCCTGTCACATCATGACACCACAGCCTGTGATCACTCGCCGACATGGCATGTACCGTGCGACTGCCACGTTCACCTCTTGGATATGACGACCTGGATTCGTCCTTGATCCAACGACCAGGATTATATCGTGACTTCAAATATCACGAGTTCAAGGAGTTAGAGCACATGAGGTGTCTCGACACTCCAAGTCGTGATCCCTGATATGGCGATATTCCACTTGCCACGTGTCCTGTTAATCCAACGCTTCATAACCTACCTCGATCCAATGGTCCAAATCATTTTGGGATATCACATATCATGATTTCAAGGAGTTAGAGAACCTCCTGTCTTTGGATTTCCTGAAGTGCGAAACGCCGATATTCCACTCTTGTCATAATCGATTGCCATGTGTCCTATAGCCTACCTCGATCCAATGGTCCAGATCATTTTGGGATATCACATATCGCGATTTCAAGGAGTTAGAGAACCTCTTGTCTTTGGATTTGTCGATGTGCAAAACGCCGATATTCCACTCCCGTCGTAATCTCTTGCCATGTTTCATGTTGATCCAATGATATCTACCATAAATCAAGATTATTGATGGCTCCTTCTGAGCATAACTCGTTCGTGTATTCACTTCTCCTGTTATCCTTCTTACTGATATACCTGTTTGACATCAATGACAATCTTTTCAGCAAACCTTTGACCATATCATGGATTATCCTTTTGGTTCCAGTGGCTAGTTGAACCAAACTTGATTTTCCAAGCTTACTTTTCTCCAAATATAATCTATCCACTATTTTAGGATCAATGTAAAAATTACTTGCTCCTGAATCAACTAAAATAGAAACAAGATGATTAATGATTTTACCTTCCACCTCGATCATATTGGATTGGTACTCTGCTTTTCGATCATCTAAGGTTGCATATATTCTTCCCATGTCTTCTACTATTGTAACCTCTTGGATGTTGTGCATGGTATTCACTTTGTCCTTTCTGCGAGGGAAATCCTTCTACATGTGATCTTCTTTGCATCCCCAACATTGTATTGGTGGTCTTCCCCTTTTTCCCAAGGACTCTTCTCTCTTGGATTCATCTTTAGCATACTAGTCGAGCTGATTTTTATTTGGGATATTTCTATTGAAAGGAGGTTTGCATCCTTTCTTTCTCTGATCAAACTTCTCCTTCTTCTTATCCTTCCAAAATTTCTTTAAGGAATCTCTACTCTTTCCTTACTCATACATGTACTTAGCCTTCCTAATGGTCTTAGTCAAACTCCTAGGTTCATCATATTGAATCTTCTCTTTATAAAAGGATGGTAGTCCACTCAAAAACCTTTTTACTTTCACCTTCTCATATTTATAAACCCCACATACTTTAGTAGCCCCACAAACTTATTTTCATAATCTGCCATGGTCATGCTTCCCAGCCTGAGTTCAAAGAAATATTGCATTTTCTTGTCATAGAAGTGCTCTGAAAGGTACTCCTTTTGAAAATATTTCTTGAATTGCTTCCAAGTGATCCTACTCTCATTAATGTGCTCAACTTGCTTCAATTGATCCCACCACATAACAACTTTCCCACGTAAATGGTACATGGAAATTCTGGCTTCCAGGTTTGATGAGTAGTTATGCAATTGAAAATACCTCTTAAGTCAAAGCAACCATGCTACAACATCATCTTCCCTTTCTCTTTCACCATCAAAGGATGGTGGCTTAAGCTTCCTCAATGCTCTTTGCAAACTGTCTAGTTCATGTCGCCTTCTTTGGTTCCTAACATGAGACACCTTTGGACTACTTATGGAATCTCCAGATGCATAAAATTTCCTTTCTGAGTAGGGAGGTGAGTGATGTCTATGAGTTCTACTAGCACTTCTTGAATAACTAGCTCTTCTGCGGTCATCTCTTCTTTCATGACATATTCCCTCTTCCTCCTGTTTTGAGTTTGATCCATTCTTTGTTTACCTCTGCAAATTATTTAAGATTTGCATCACTTGATAATTTATATAATTTTTTTCTCTTATCAGTCTCTCATTGTCTACTTTGTAACTTTGCACTTCTATTTTCAGGCTTCTCACAGTCTCTATCAATGTTTCTTTCTCCTCTCCGCCCTTCTGTCCGTTGGATTCTGTCTCTGCATTACCAACACTGATATTTTAACCTTTGGCCTATTTATCATGGTTGGAAGCTCCCCCTCCTTCTTCCATTTCTCGAATATGAATTCTTATACTGAACCGATATGTTTACACCCCCTAATTTTGCAAAATGTGCATGCAACCATTTTGTTAGAATTATGCATATTATATATATTTTTTCCAAATAGTTCCACATGTCATTTTTCTTCTCAATTCATGAAGAAATATATTATCATTCTCCATATTATAATAATTCCATGTTATTATCCTCTGAATCATCTTTCCAATTACTGTAATCGTGCCCCAATTCGATATCTGAGTTGAAAGTTACGGCTTCCCAAAAAATTACTTTCAACCCCTTTTCTTTTGTTTGCAATAGGATCTTGTCGACATATTCCACAACGCCTTTAACTGGTACACAATTCAATTTCTGCACATGTGCTTCCTTCAATCCTCTTTCCTTGTGATCATGGATTTAAACCACAGTCTTATTCACTCTTTAGCACCTTTCCTTTAGCGCTTTTCCCTTAATCTTCTACACAGGAGCTTGTTCGCAAATGTCTGAAGGCTTGGTTTCTTCTAGGCCCTTCACGCTTCAACCCCTTTACCCGATCATGAGACCAGTGCTGGAACCAAGTCCTCCAAACTTTGGCCTTCGACTATTCTCCCATTTCAATCTTCCAACTCTTCTAAAGTAAACTTCGTCGAACACTGATATTAACTCCACTGGTAGATAAGACGGTTGAGATTTGATCTCCCATCGATTGAACGATCCCGACTCATCTAGAGGATTCAATGATATCGACGGTCACGAATTAATATGACATTGATATGGATGGACTTAATCAATTCGAGACTTTGGCACTTCGGGAATACAGAACATTACGACTTCCAAGTCGCTCAACTCCCCCAGAGTGATACTCGCTGAAGCTCTTACCCTATCCTTCTACTAGTTGATCCAACGACCATAACTTAATAAAGCATTGGGATGGATGATCCTTATTCATTTTAGGACTTCGACACTCCGAGGCTCAGAGACATTTCTACTCCCAAGTCGTTCAACTCCCCCAGAGTGATCTCTACCGAAGTGCTGACGCCATCCTTCCACTGTGTAAATACACAATGGAAATAAAGATACAGGTAAATGAAACCATGACATAGAGAGAACTTATCTTTAATGAATTTAATCACCAACTGGCTGCAGACCAAGGAAGTTCAACCCAACCATAGACATTGTTGTTCCAAGTCTCAACAACAATGTCACCCCCAAGCTAGGGCTATGAGTCCACAAGGACGATTCCAGAGTGTCACTCAACTTCCCAAAACAGTCAACACTCAATCTCTCATAGACTTCTTAGCACACACACCAATCCAAAGTACACCAACTCTCTTCTACCAAGCCTACACAACCCAAGAGAATGGACCCCCTTTTCTACCACGCAATCCCCCAGGCTATCTGCCTCCTTCCAAGGCTCTAGTGCATCTAGGAAAGAATATCCATGCTGGGACTCTCAGGATTCATAGCCATGGGCAAAACTTAAAACATGTCAATGCATCTCAGACATGCAAGCATTAATTCATGGTTGGAATACACCAACAGTCATTATTTCCAACCAAACTATGGCTCCTCTCCATAATTTTTTTCTCTTTCCCAAGCCAAG
Organism: Picea sitchensis; assembly: GCA_010110895.2. NCBI lineage: Eukaryota > Viridiplantae > Streptophyta > Pinopsida > Pinales > Pinaceae > Picea > Picea sitchensis. The sequence goes on from SNQJ01S0105161.1 coordinate 8,357, forward strand.
ATCAAAATGAATGAAGAATGAAGAGTGGGTGAAAGAGTTAATGGAGTGAATTAATGAATGAATGAAAGAATGATGAATGCACGTATGAGAGTGAACCCCCAAACAAACCCAAGATGGGTTTAAATAATTCTTTGAATTATAGAACCACATGGCCTTCCCCCAAGAAGCTCATGTAACTGATATTCTCCATTAAAACAAAAATGGGTAAATAAAAATATAAAATAAAAACTTAGCCCCTCAAGCCCCCTCTCTTGTGGAATCATAACCCCTTATAACTCTTGTCCTTGTCCATCTAGCAACAAGTGATGTATTTATTATTAATAATGATCAAAACATTACATTTCCTAGGCACACTGGCCTATTTTAATTGTTTGGGCACTCTCACCTTTCATATATTAACAAAATACATTCTTTAATATGGGGCTAAAAAACCTGGGGTATTACATTGCAACATCTCATAAAACTCAAAAATGCTGCTCTGTTAGGTTTTTATGCCCCAAGGAAGAATTAGCCAAGAGTCCTTGAAATGATTTTGGATGTGACTTGCAACTAGGAATAAAATGAAAACCAAGACTCAGATTGAGGAACCATCGACTCTGATTTATTACTGGGATAGGATTTCAACTAGAGCACCCCTTACTCCTGGGTGCCATGCCTCAAAACTTGCTTTACTCATGGATTTCAAGAACTAGTGTTTTTCTCAGTTTGAAGTAATGCAACATTTGGATTAAGGGGTCCATTTTATGAAATCGTGCCTCAGGAGCATATGGACAATGTGGTTAGCTAGTCCATGCCTAAACAAGCTTGTAGCTTTTCACGAAACTAAAAAATATTGCTCTGTTAGGTTTTTATACCCCAATGAGGTATTGGCCAAGAGTCCCCGAAATGGTTTGGGAAGCGACTTGCAACTGGGAATATAATGAAAAATGATACTTGGATTGAGGAACCATCATTTTTGTTGTATTCTTGGCATAGTATTTCAGCTACAACACTCCTCACTCTTGGGTCCCATGCCTCACAAGTTGTTTTTTTCATCGATTTTGAGAACTAGGGTTTTGCTTAGTAAGAAGCAATGCAACATTTGGATTTAGGGGTCCAATTTATGAAACTATCCCTCGAGAGTGGATGGACAATGTGGTCACCTAGTCCATGCCTAAATGAGCTTGCAACATCTCACGAAACTCAAAAATGATGATCTATTAGGTTTTTATTCCTTGAGGAGGAATTGACCGAGAGTCCCTAAAATGGTTTGGGATGCGACTTGAAACTGGGCATAAAATGAAAACCGAGACTCAGATTGAGGAACCGTTGACTCCGATGGATTATTGGGATAATATTTCAGCTAGAGCACCCCTCACTCCCAGGTGCCATTCCTCGAACGTTGCTTTACTCATTGATTTCGAGAACTAGTGTTTTTCTTAGTTTAAAGCAATGCACCATTTGGATTAAGGGGTCCAATTTATTAAACCATGACTCGAGATTGGATGGAAAATGAGGTCACCTAGTTCATTCCTAAACAAGCTTGTATCATCACACGAAACTCAAAAATGCTGCTCCGTTAGGTTTTTATCCCCCAAGGACGTATTGGCCAAGAGTCCCCAAAATGGTTTGGGAAGCGACTTGCAACTAGACATATAATGAAAACGGATACTCAGATTGAAGAACCATCATCTCTGTTGGATTTTGGCATAGGATTTCAGCTACAACACTCCTCACTCCAGGGTCCCATGCCTTGGAAGTTGTTTTTTTCATCGATTTTGAGAACTAGGGTTTTTCTCAGTAAGAAGAAATGCAACATTTGGATTTAGGGGTCCAAATTATGAAACCATCCCTCTAGAGCGGATGGACAATATGGTCACCTAGTCCATGCCTAAACAAGCTTGCAACATCTCACTACACTAAAAAATGTTGCTCCGTTAGGTTTTTATTCCCCGAGGAGGAATTGACTGAGAGTCCCTGAAATGGTTTGGGATGTGACTTGCAATTGGGCATAAAATGAAAATTGAGACTCAGATTGAGGAACCATCAACTTTGATGGATTACTGGGATAAGATTTCAGCTAGATCACCCCTCACTCCCAGGTGCCTTGTCTCGAAAGTTTCTTTACTCATTAATTCCGAGAACTAATGTTTTTCTCATTTTGAAGCAATGTAGCATTTGGATTAAGGGGTCCAATTTACGAAACCATGCCTCAAGAGCGGATGGACAATGGGGTCACCTATTCCATGCCTAAATAAGCTTGTAGCATCTCATGGAACTAAAAAATGCTGCTACGATAGGTTTTTATCCCCCAAGGAAGTATTGACCAAGAGTCCCCGAAATGGTTTGGGAAGCGACTTGCAACTGAGAATATAACGAAAAAAGAGACTCAGATTGAGGAACCGTCGTCTCTATTGGATTCCTGGCATAATATTTCAGCTACAATACCCCTCACTCCCGGGTCCCATGGCTCAGAAGTTGTTTTTTCATCGAATTTGAGAACTATGGTTTTGCTTAGTAAGAAGTAATGCAACATTTGGATTTCAGGGTCCAATTTATGAAACCATCCCTCAAAAGTGGATGGACAATGTGGTCACCTAGTCCATGCCTAAACAATATTGCAACATCTCACGATACTAAAAAATCCTACTACGTTAGGTTTTTATGCCGTGAGGAGGAATTGGCCGAGAGTCCCTGAAATGGTTTGGGATGCGACTTGCAATTGGGCATAAAACAAAAACCGAGAATCAGATTGAGGAACATCGACTTTGATCGATTACTGGGATAGGATTTCAGCTAGAGCACCCCTCACTTCCACGAGCCATGCCTCGAAAGTTTCTTTACTCATTGATTTTGAGAACTAGTGTTTTGCTCAGTTTTAAGCAATGCAACATTTGGATTAAGGGGTCCAATTTATGAACCTGTGCCTCGGGAGTGGATGGACAATGAGGTCACCTAGTCCATGTCTAAACAAGCTTGTAGCATCTCATGGAACTCAAAAATGTTTCTTTGTTAGGTTTTTATCCCCCAAGGAGGTATTGGCCAAAAGTTTCATAAATGGTTTGGGATGTGACTTGCAACTGGTCATATAACGAAAACTGACACTCAGATTCAGGAACCGTCATCTCTGTTGGATTCCTGGCATAGGATTTCAGCTACAACACCCCTCACTCCCAGGTCCCATGCCTTGAAAGTTGTTTTTTCATCAATTTTGAGAACTAGGGTTTTTCTCAGTAAGAAGCAATGCAACATTTGGATTTAGGGGTCAAATTTATGAAACTGTCCCTCTAGAGTAGATATACAACGTGGTCACCTAGTCCATTCCTAAACAATCTTTCAACATCTCACGAAACTAAAAAATGTTGCTCCATTAGGTTTTTATACCCTGAGGAATTGACCAAGAGTCCTTGAAATGGTTTGGGATGCGACTTGCAACTGGGCATAAAATGAAAAGAGAGTCTCATATTGAGAAACCATCAACTTCAATGGATTACTGGGATAGGATTTTAGCTATATCACCCCTCACTCATGGGTGCCATGCCTCTAAAGTTTCTTTACTAATTGATTTTGAGAACTAGTGTTTTTCTCAGTTTGAAGCAATGCAACATTTGGATTAATGGGTCTAATTTATGAAACCATGCCTCGGGAGCGGATGGATAATGTGGTCACCTAGTCCATGCCTAAAAACACTTGTAGCATCTCATAGAACTAAAAAATGCTGCTCTGTTAGCTTTTTATCCCCTTAGGAGTTATTGTCCAAGAGTCCTCGAAATGGTTTGGGATGCGAATTGCAATTGGGCATATAATGAAAACCGAGACTTGGATTAAGGAACCATCATCTCTGTTGGATTCCTAACATAGGATTTCAACTACAACACCCCTCATTCTTGGGTCCCATGCCTCAAAAGTTGTTTATTTCATCGATTTTGAGAATAGGGTTTTTCTCAACTATCTGAGATCTTTTCATCGTGACTTATAAATAATTGCATTAAATGAGCATAAATTAAAGTGCACCAATAAAGAAGGGAAAAATAAAAAATGTAGAGACATAAGCATCAGATCTGAACACAAAAACTTGATAACGAAGTTCGTCCCTGGTGGACTACATCTCCGATCTCAAATGGGTAGGCTCTTTCATTAACTCAACAAAAGAATTTGGAAAAATACATAAGTATACCTCATGATGAAATCAAGCTATATAAATAATGCTTAGATCAAAAATAGACATCACCACCGAATTCGTGGTGTCAAATTACCCTAAAATGATTATCTCCATGCCTCGATCTGACTCTGGCACTCCCAGGCCCAAGAAGAATCTCGTCTCGATTTTTGTGCCCTCTGCAACATGCAATAATGACAATCCTTTACCTCGTAAACCATTCCCATAGTCGTAAGGTCCGTCCCCCCTCTGGCTGGAGAAAATTTGACTTAAATGATAACTAGGCGGACAAATGTTCCAACAGAATTGTTAGGCAAATTGGTTATGGCGCTAAAGCTAGAGCATTGTATGTGGGGGAGGTCTCGGGGTCAAACCCGCAAGCCTCCCATTTTGGCTTTATAGTTGTAACCTCTACTAAGATTAGTTGGCAGCTTCTATATGTGGTGGTTTTTTCCAGATATGGTGGGACCTCCTCTATATTTGGCGGGGTCTTGCCACATATATATATTTTTTTCGGTTATGGGCCCTCCTTGGGCATTTCGAGGGTGCCACATGGCTCCCACTGATTGGGCCACGTGGCAGATGATGATTGTCCCACTTGGTCACTAATTTCACCTCCATGTCAATCCCGTACATGACATGTGGTTCCTTTTGGGTGGTGCCATGTGGCATCACCCGGGGGTGCCATGTGACATTTTTCTACTGGTCCACATGGACCCCTAAAAGGCCTATTGACGGGTGACACGTGGCAGCCTCTGGCGCTACCACATGGCATGCTGACATCATCATGCATAATGCTGAAGTCATCCCGTCGTGTTAGCTGCTGACGTCAACAGTATGGATGATGATGTGGCTCCTGTTGACTTGCCATGTTTGATCGCATCTTTGAACACAGATATCTTTCAATCCGTAACTCCGTTTGATGAGCCATTTGCACCATTAGAAAGATTGCGCGCTCTCTTCATGATCATGCCATTTCCACTGAGTTTTGGGAATTTTGAATTTTTTTCCCTTTCTCTATCTACTGGAGCCATTATGAGCATTCTGAGTTGCTTCTGTGAGTTCTGAGTTGTTCTTATCCTTCTTTGGATCCTTTTTGGATCACGCCTCCCCACTGAGAGCTTTTTGGACCACCAAACACTTTCATAAATCGATAGGTAAGTGAGGGAAGAGTCCCCACACTTTGTCCTTCTCGATCCACTTTGCCTTGCTTGGATGTGTGCCTTTTAAGCATAGTCGAAGATAATCAACATCACCCCTGCGTGAAGTCCTCGTCCTCCTATCCAGTATGATATCTTCCTGTAGCTCATCCAAGTACTCAGGTGAAAAATCATCAAATGACGATATTGAAACTTCCTCGTCTTGATCCATGATCATGGGAGGCTAAAAAAGTTTCAATTTCTCAACGTTCACAACTGAGTAAATCTGCATGTAAGGTGGAAGATCCAGAAGAAAATAATTGGTACCACTTTTCTCCAAGACAGTGAAGGGTCCATAATGAATGGGATTGAGTTTCTTGCCTTCACCCTTCAATATATCCTTGCTGATGTGAAGCCATACCCGGTCTCCAACCTGGAATTGATGATCAACCCTATGCTTGTCATGCCGAGCTTTATACTGTGTTTGAATTTTCTCCAACTGTTCCCGGACTGCTTGGTGTATCTGCTGGATCCTCTGGATGAACTTTTGGGCTCTGTCCTCTGTTCATTCTTCATTTACATCGACATCTCCCCCATACATCAAGTCCAAAGGAACCTCTGGTAGGTACCCAAAACATGTTTCAAAAGGTGGAATCTGAGTGGATGAATGTAAATCTCGGTTGTACGCATGTTGTACATAGGGTAATTGTTCATCCCATAACTTGGGATGCTTGCTGCAGTAGCCTCGAAGCAAAAGTACCACTGTTCGGTTTACCACCTCTGTCTGTCCATCGGTCTGTGGATGGAAAGTAGTGCTCCTCTTCAATTTGGTGTCCATCATTCTCCACAAGCTAGTCCAAAAGTCCCCAAGGAATCGAGTATCTCGATTCAAGATGATGGATGTGGGTAACCCAAAGTGAACCCAAACATGCTGAAAGAAGAGATTAAAAGTTTACTCAACAATGATCTGCTTTTTACATGGCATCAAGATAGACATCTTGCTGAACCTATCCACTACCACATACAAATAATCATGACCCCCTTTGATCATTGGTAAACCCCCTACATAATCCATGGAGAAACTTTCCCATGGATGGGATGGAATAGGAAGTGGTGAGTATAACCCCAATTTTCTATTAGTGGGCTTACACGTAGAACACATCACACACCCCTTTACATATTTAGTTACAATTTCTTTCATTTGAGGCCAGTAACAAAACCTCTGCAAATGAGCCATAGTTTTTCCTACCCCAAAATTCCCAGACACAAGAGAAGTGTGAGCTTCTCGTATTAC
>SNQJ01S0105161.1:16723-32445 GCA_010110895.2 Picea sitchensis
TTCTCTCTGACGACCATGAGTACATATCTCTTATTAGTGTTTATGAGTCTTTTCATTTGACCTGCACTAACAAGTGTTGTATTTACCCTCATGCTGTGAGCTCTAACAATATATTCCACTCCCCCTTTAGTAAGGTGGTATTTTTTCTCATGACGGAAGAAGACTGCTTTTCTATCATAAAGATAAGGACTTCCCAACACTATGCCACATATATCAAGTGGTACAACATCCAAATCCACTTCATCAATCAATTTTGAAGCAATATCAAATCTGATCCTACATTGTTTGGTGACATTAAGTTTTGCTTTATCACATACCCAACCAAGAGGATAAGGCTTCAGATGTGGTTTCATTTCAAGACCCATCTTTTTGACAAGTGCTTCAGATATTAATTTTACTTGGGAACCCAGATCAAATAATGTATCTATATTAGTATGTTTAGATACAACTCTTATATTAAATAACTCATTCCTCTTTCGTTCATCGATATGAGATTCATCTTTGGAACTTGAACTAGCATGAAGAGAATCTTTACCTTGTACTCTGATCACTGTGATCTTTCCTTCATCCCCTGAATCAGAACCAAGATCTTGTTGCATTGTAGCAATAGTCTTTGTCTTCCCCTTTCCACCGAACTGTTTCAGTTTCTTTTCTGGATGCAGTTTCCAACAATGTTCTTCATCATGACCGCTCTTCTCGCAATGAGTGAAAGATCGTTTTCCTCCTCTCGTTACTATAGCGGTCTTCTTGTCCTTCCTTTTAAAATTCTTAAAATTCTTTTGTGGGAAATTGGAAGGTTTCTTTGTGGGATCTTCTTGAACATGTTTCCCCCTGTTCTCAATGTGAGTGGCTTGCACACAAACTTCGTCAAGACTAGTGGGTTTAAACAAGAGTAAAGTATGATGAATATAATTGTGAAGTGCACCAATATACTTCATTAAAGTTTCATAAGAATCCAAAGGAATGTTCAATGCAAGAGCTTTGTTCCTAAATTCTTCTGTGAAACTTTGTACAGTTTGACCTTTACTTTGCCTTAAATTTTGCCATTCCATCATTGCTTTATGTAAATATCCTAATGGATAAAATTTCCTCCTTATCGCTGATTTAAATTTCGACCATGAGGAAAGAAGATTACCACACTTGATTCTATCCTGAAGCTTGCTCTCCCACCATATGAGAGCGGTGCCTTCCAACTGAAGAGAAACCAGTTGCACTGTAACTTCCTCTTTATCAATATGATAGACACGACAATACACTTCAACCTGTCAGATCCAATTATCTAGCTTTTCAGGATTAGCATATCCAGTAAACATAGGTAAAGCAAATTTTACATCAAGCTTTAATAATGGTTTCTTAAAAGAGTCTTTATGGCTAGAATGATGAGAATGATGAGAATGCTCAGAGGAAGAAGAACTAGAAATCGAAGGTGAATATGGAGGCTCAGGAGGATCTCCTCCAACCTCTTGGTTTACCGAAGCATCATCATCTGCATGTGCTTCCTTTTTCTTCCTTTTCTTCTTCATCCTCTTCTCGTAATCTCCATACATTCGTTCGACCATTTCTGACATGCGATAAAAGACCATGTGAAAGTTTTTCTCCTGTTCATCACGCTTGTCCTCTTCTGCCATTTTCATCCTTCTGGATGCACGACCAACTTCAGGATTGAAAGTCTTAAGAGTCCATTCACCCTGCTTATGCTTGGCCCTAGTAATCATTCACACTCAACAATTCAAGTCAAATACGACTGCTCTGATACCAACATGATCCAGGATCTTTTCACTGCGACTTATAAAGAATTGCATTAAATGAGCATAAATTAAAGTGCACCATTAAAGAAGGGAAAACTAAAAAATGAAGAGACATAAGCATCAGATCTGAACACAAAATCTTGATAATGGAGTTCGTCCCTGGTGGACTACGTCTCTGGGTCCTGCTCTCAAATGGGTAGGCTCTTTCATTAACTCAACAAAATAATTTGTCAAAATACATAAGTATACCTCATGCTGAAATCAAGCTGCAGAAATAATGATCAGATCATAAAATACATCACCACTGAATTTGTGGTGTCGAATTACCCAAAAATTATTGTCTCCACGCCTCAATTTGACTTTGGAACTCCCAGGCCAAAGAAGAATTCCATCTCGGTTTTTGTGCCCTCTGCAACCTGCAATAATGACAGTCCTTTGCCTTGTAAACCATGCTTGCATTCATACGGTCCGTGCCCCCCTCTAGTTGGTGAAAACTTGGCTTAAATGATAACTGGGTGGACAAATGTTCCAATGTAACTATTAGGCGGATTGGTTATGGCGCTAAAGTTAGAGCGTTGTATGTGGGGGGGTCCCGACGTCAAACCAACGGGCCTCCCATTTTGGATCTATAGTTGTAAACTCTGCTAAGATTAGTTGGCGGCTTCTAGATGTGGTGGTTGTTTCCAGATATGGAGGGACCTCTACTATATTTGGCAGGGTCCCGCCATATATATTTTTTGATTTTTCGGTTACGGGCCCTCCTTGGGCATTTTGAGGGTGCCATGTGGTGCCTGCTGATTGGGCCACGTGGAATCCACTGATTGGCCCACCTGGTCACTGATGTCACCTCCACGTCAATCCTGTATAGGATGCGTGACACCTTATGGGTGGTGCCATGTGGCGTCACCCGGGGGTGCCACGTGGCATTTTCTACTGGTCCACATGGACCCCTGAAAAGCCTATTGACGAGTGACACTTGGCATCCTATGGTGCTGCCACATGGCATGTTGATGTCAGCATCCATCATGATGATATCATCCTTCCATGTCAGCTGTTGATGTCATGCTGACATCAACAATACGGATGATGATGTGGCCCCTGTTGACTTGCCCTATTTTACTGCAACTTTGACTGCGAATACATTTCAATCTATAACTTTGTTTGATGAGTCGTTTGTGCCGTTAGAAATCTTGCGATGTGATCTTCACGATCATGCCATTTCCACTGAGTTTTGAGAAATTCGAATTTTTTCCCTTTCTTTGTCTATTGGAGCCATTCTGAGCATTCTGAGTTGCCTCTCTAAGTTCTGTGTTGTTCTTAGCCTTCTCTGGATCCTTTTTGGATTACTTAGTAAGAAGTAATGCAACATTTAGATTTAGGGGTCCAATTTATGAAACCGTCCCTCAGGAACACATGGACAATGTGGTCACCTAGTCCATACCTAAACAAGCTTGCAAGATCTCACGAAACTAAAAAATGCCACTCTGTTAGGTTTTTATGCCTTGAGGAGGAATTGGCCAAGAGTCCCTAAAATAGTTTGGGACGTGACTTGCAACTGGGCATAAAATGAAAACCGAGACTCAGATTGAGGAACCATCGACTCCGATGGATAACTGGGATAGTTTTTCAGCTAGAGCACCCCTCACTCTCGGGTGCCATGCCTCAAAAGTTGTTTTACTTATGGATTTCGAGAACTGGTGTTTTTCTCAGTTTGAAGCAATGCAACATTTGGATTAAGGGGTCCATTTTATGAAACCATGCCTTGGGAGCAGATGGACAATGTGGTCACCTAGTCCATGCCTAAACAAGCTTGTATCATTTCACATAACTCAAAAATGTTGCTTTGTTAGGTTTTTATCCCCCGAGGAGGTATTTGCCAAGAGTCAACGAAATGGTTTGGGAAGCGACTTGCAACTGGGCATATAATGAAAACCAAGACTCATATTGAGGAACCATCATCTCTGTTGGATTCATGACATAGGATTTTAATTACAACACCCCTCACTCCCACGTCCCATGCCTCAAAAGTTGTTTTTTACATTGATTTTGAGAACTAGGGTTTTTATTAGTAAGAAGAAATGCAACATTTGGATTTAGGGGTCCAATTTATGAAACCGTCCCTCAGAAGTGGATGGACAATGTGGTCACCTGGTCCATGCCTAAACAAGCTTGCAACAACTCATGAAACTCTAAAATGCTGCTCCATTAGGTTTTTATCCCCCAAGGATGTGATGTCCATCAGTGATTGGGGTTGGTCATCATGTGTGAGGTCAACCACGTCTTGTTGGGATGGTGGTTGTGCCATTAATGGCAGTGTAGGGAGAGAAAGTTTAGGTAAATTTGAGTTGCAACTCTCTATGCTGGTTGAGGGAATCACTTGTGCTTCTATGTTTGGGTGGGGAAAAGTTGGTGATGGAATGGTTTGTGGCTTCTTGGGGAGGCCCCCCTATACCACTTCATCCCCTATCCAGCTCAGTTTTTTCACTATGATGATATTGGGAATTTGGAATGCCATCTTGGTGGGCATCATGGATAGATATAATGAGCCCACCCTAATTGCAGGACTTGGTGAGTTGCCTTCTATCAGGTCTTTGTGTATTTTTTGTGAAATAAATATTGGGAGGAGTAGTGGGTCATGGACCATGATGAGAACCCTTTGGAATTCATCATTGTCTTAACTTTTCTTCTTCTTAAGAAAGAGGAAGAAGTCATATATGTCTGTGTTGATGGTGTTGATATTGCACCAAGTCTGCACTTCCTGCCAAATTTCCTTGGTAGTCAAGATATAATGCAATAGATTTATCTCACAGGGTCTCAACTTTGAGAACATGTGATATAATACATGTCTGGTGACATGACACAATACCAAATTATTTGAATGACATAATTATTTTTCTCACCATAGTTGTTGTGCCACAAGCGTACTTGACACCATAGAAGAAACAATTGGTTTTCTGTGTGACCAACTATTAAATAAATAGGTCATTTGTACAAGCTCAGGGTATATGACAGCCTTAGATGTTGCATCATGGACCATGAAATACTTAGAATTTTATGGGAGAGACATCATGAAATACTTATAATATGATCAATATTGCGACATCTATCAAGGAGCTAGGAAACCATCTTGTAGGGATGGAATTTTGTTACACCTGGTAGTTGTGTTACAACCATTAGAAAAATGTGTAGTAACATTAACAACCATAGGCCCTCAATTTAGATAAGAACAGTAACATAGATGCGTGATGAAGAAATATCAATAAGGCTCTTAGTCTCTCTTGTTGGAAATAACAATCTGAGGAACTTACACTCTCCAAACTAGGTCTAATATGTACACATAAACAACTTGTTCACTGTTTTTTATGGTGGGTCAAACCTGTCTTCAATTTATCTATCATATGTGCTGGTAAAGTGCATGATTAGGTGTCATTTCATGGGCTAGGATATGTTTATCTCAATTTTTATCCCAGAGTTGGGCACTTCATTTGGGGAAACAAGACAAAATTGACTCAAGGGTGAGTCAAAAAGTGTAGTCCAAGATTGTTGGTCCCTTCATTTTGATGGAGGACATGTTGGTACATACTCAACATACAAAGAAATTTGAGTCGTGTCACACATAATAAAGACCGTAAATTCAATAAAGAGTATCATAGATGGTTGTAGCCATGAACAAATATATTAGGCATGAATTTAGGTGGCTAAAGAAATAGAGTGGTGAAGGTGGTTAAACAAACTTGTGGGAGCTTACGAAAGTCTGTTATGTTGCTCGGTTTGGATTTTATGCCCCCAGACCAAATTGGCCACATGTCCTTGAATGGCTTGAGGAGGCAAGTCGCAACTCACGATAAAATTCAAACTAGGACTCGGATGCAAAATCTGTCAGTTGCATTGGATTTAGAGCACCGGGTTTCATCTAGTGGGGGCCCCTACACTATCATTCTGTCGACCGAAAAACCATTTGTTGGAGTATCTACGACACTAGGGTTTTGGTCAATGAGGCATAGTGAAATTTCTAAAGAGGAGGTCAATTTTCAAGAACACTATGTCAGGCATTTTTGGCTAGTGTAGTCGCATGGGCCTTGGCCAAATAGACTTGTGGGAGCTTACAGAACAATGTTATGATGCTCGGTCTAGATTTTATGCCCCTAGACCAAATTGGCCACATGTCCTTTAATGGCTTGAGGAGGCGAGTTGTAACTCATGATAAAACTAAAACCGAGACTCGGATGCATGAACCATCAGTTTCATTGGATCCGAAGCCCCAGGTTTCAACTATTGGGGCTACTACACTATCATTTTGTCGACCGAAAAACCATTTGTTGGAGTATCTCCAACACTAGGGTTTTGGTCAATGAGGCACAATGCAATTTCTGAAGAGGAGGTCGATTTTAAAGAACACATTGTCAAGTATTTTTGGCTAGTGTATTTGTGCGGGCCTTGGCCAAATAGACTTGCAGGAGATGATGAAACTTTGTTATGCTGCTCGATTTGGATTTTATGCCCCCAGACCAAATTGACCACATGTCCCTGAATGACTTGAGGAGGTGAGTTTCAACTCGCTATAAAACTCCAATCAGGACTCGGATGAATGAACCGTCAGTTGCATTGAATCCATAGCACCGGGTTTCAGCTAGTAGGGCCCCTCCGCTATCATTTCGTCGACCAAAAAACCGTTTGTTGGAGTATCTACTACACTAGGGTTTTGGTCAATGAGGCATAATGCAATTTCTGAAGGGGAGGTTGATTTTCAAGAACATTGTGCCGAGCGTTTTTGGCTTGTGTAGTCCCCAAGCCAATAAATGGTATTAACTAAGTTACAACACAACAAATATAACAACCCTTAAAACAAGTTATCATTAAATGAAAGGGGGCTGAAAATGGTATGGTATGCCTTGCCTTGCCTTGCATTATATGGTATGGTATTGTATGGTATGCATTGCCTTGCCATTGTATGGTATGCATTGGTAATGGTATGGTATGGTATGGTTTGATATGCACTATATGGTATGGTATGCATTGGTATGGTATGGTATGGTATGGTATGGTATGCATTGGCAATGGTATGCATTGGAAATGGTTTGCAAAGGCAATGGCAATGGTATGCATTGACAATGGTATGCATTTCCTTGCCATTGTATGGTATGCATTACCTTGCCATTGTATGGTATGCATTGGCAATAGTATGGTATGCATTGTATGGTATGGTATTCATAGCCTTACCATTGTATGGTATGGTATGGTATGGTATGATATGCATTGCCTAGCCATTGCATACCATACCATATCATGGTATGCTATGGTATGGTATGGCATACCTCACCACTACCTTGTTCCATACCATACCATACCATTGAAGTGGCAGTGGGTCTTTCTCCATGAGGTAATGAGTCCAAGAATCATGGTATGTATCACTCCGATATTTGAAGCACTTGAACATGCTGTATTGAATCATTCTTTATTTCATAATGTTTTCTTGGAGTTTATGCTCTTTGCCTTGTTTAAACCTGGGAGGGTGACATGTTTCCCTAGTAAGTTGGTTTCCCTTCAGGATGGGTTGTTACTAGGTAGTTACTTGAAGATTCATCAGCTGCTCCATCCATACTTACCACTTTCCATCCTCATCCCTTCCGCATCCCCATCTTTTGGGCATTGGGATAGGCCACACTAGGAAGGGTTGTACCTTACCTCATGGGAAGAAGGGGTTGAAGGCCCAGAGGGTAAAAGTAGCTGGAAAGAGTTAACATCCAATTTTGAAACCTTCGAGATTTTTTTCCAAGGGATCCTCAAGAAAGCAGTGAAAATCTTCTCAGTAAGAAAAGGGGACCCACAAAATAACATGAACACTCGAGGTATTAGTTGATGGATATGAGGTCTCATCACGAGCCGACCTATGATGACCATGAACATGTAGAAGTATGACATTACCACCTATCTGGTCCCCAAGCCATGGTAGTGGTTGTTGGTTGCATAGCCAAAACAAATGGGGTCTCATCACGATCCAACCTTCTCATTTCCGTGAAATGTTTTGTGGATGACATTGTCACCTCTGGTCACCAAGCCAAGACAGTGGCCCTCAACTATTCCCTTGTAGCACAAGAGAAAATATCAAAAGAAAGAAAGCTAAGAATAAATGGAAATGAATGGGCTAGGGAACAATTGCATTCATAACAAGGTGCAACTCACCCTCCACAAAGGCACCCACAGGTAAGACTCTACATTTCCCTGTTATCACATGCACCCCATGCCCAAAGGTCTACCCCATGCCACTTCATATACTTACATGACTTGGATTAGGCTCCACTTGGGAAACACCCTAGAATTAAGGGAGATTAACCCAATAGGACACCTTGAGACCCTCTCCAAACCTAAATTTTTCAAATTGCATAACCTCTTTAAGAATGTGATTGGGGTTAGGGGGGTTTGATGCACATGTTCAGGTGATTTAATTATTAGATGTGATTTACATACTATGATCCTTGTGACTTATGGACCCCTGGAGGGTGTACTTGTTGTCTCTGTAAGATTTTCTCGGTGAACATATATGCATGAGGGGATGACTAGCTCGAACCTTCATGAGGGCTCAAAGCCCACCGATGGATGCTGAGACCCCAAGTTAAGGGGCATGATAGAGATTATTGATTTGCATCAGAAAGAATAGGTTTGTTGCCTTTGGAGGCACTTTAGAAGACCTATATCTAAGGTTTCATGCTCCTCCCACTTGGACGTTAGCCCTTGAAGTCTCTAGACGTCACCCATGAGCTAGGGTTTGTCATTTTGGAGGCATTTATGAGGATAATGACACATGTGGGCATGGTTTGAGGCCTTTGAAGGCCTAACGTTTCATCCACCTTGCTCAACGTTCCACATATGGGGCTCAATGTCACCTTAGAGGGGCATGGAGTCACCCTTGGAGGATATTTTAAATGCAAATTTACTTAATTATGTCAAAATTTATTTTTTGTAACAAATTGGCTAGGTTGGCCCTGTTTTTCGACCTAAAGTAATTAAAGGTCAAGTTTTTGTATAAATAAAAAAAAATGACATTCATTTTTCATCATCACTCATCAAACACAAGTGGTGGACTGAAATTTTTGCCCTCTTTTAGGGCTATTGGTTGGAATAACTAGTGCGCATCTCTTGAGGAAGCTTTATGGTGGTGTTTCTTGGCATTTTTCATGGTCGAATGGTCTTCAACTAGGGTTTGACTTGATTATTATTGGGTAAGTAGAAAATATGTATTTTATTCATGTAATGAATGTTTGTGGTAATTTTTGCTTGATTCATGTTAAAGATCATGAAATTTCTTGTTTAAACCCCAGGGGAGAAACATAAGTGCTTCTTTCTCCTTACAACTTTCTCTACTATCTTGAATTTCCAAGTATACATTATTTTGGAAGTGATTACTAGAGCCCTAAAGTGCTATCTCTCTAGTAACTTCACCCCAATTACTAATTATCTTTTTTCAAAGCCTAAGGAAGGAAGGTGCGCTAGGGCCTAGAAGTGCCTATTCTCTAGCAAAACCTCTCTTAAGATTTAGATGCTTGAGGCCTTGAAGTTCCAACACCTCTTGCATCTACCTCTTCCCTCGGAAAAGTATGATAATTGATTCACTTCCCAAGTAATATCGTTTCTATTATTGACTCCATAACCCTCTAGAGGCAGATCTCTATGCTCTTGTGGATGAATGAGATCAAAACAACTATCAAATAGTTTTCTCAAGCCCTTACTAACCCTTCACTTACATTAACCTAGTATAGTGAAACTAACCCTACCTTGGTGCTATTATAACTTCTGTTACAATGACCTTTTAGCAGCCCACCTAATCTTACAAGATGATTAAATCAACCCAGAAATTTGCATGAAGCAAAGTACTATCAATCAAAGCTAAAGTGTACAATTAATTGCCCTCTCAAAGTGCATTTATGAAGGTTTATTACTGCTGTCATTACTCTTGTTTTTTTGCTGTTACAATCACCTTAGGCAGTTTTTTGAAGTTCATTTTCTGGTTGATACATCTCTAAGAACTTGCATGTGACAAAATACTATCATTGGAGCTTTAAATACCTTGTTATATTGTCTATACAAGTGCATTTTCTGAGATACATTGCAATTTTTACCATTCACTTATTGTTGTTATCTACTTACCATTTGTTGCTGCCAAAATTTATTTTATGTATTTGATGTCTTGTTGAAGCATTAATATCAATTGTTGTTTATAAACTGCCATAACGTTTGTTGTAGTCTTGGTAAAGGGCATGCATGCATTCATATGGTATGGTATGGTATGGTATGCATTGGCAATGGTATGCATTGCCTTGCCATTGTATGGTATGCATTGGCATTGGGATGGTATGGTATGGCATACCATACCATTGCCTTGTATGGTATGGTATACCATTCATGTTATGCATGGCATGGTATGCATTGCCTTGCCATTGTATGGTATGCATTAGCAATTATATGGTATGGTATGGTATGGTATGCATTGGTATGGTATACATTGGCAATGGTATGCATTGACAACTCTATGCATTGGAAATGGTATGCATTTCCTTGCCATTGTATGGTATGGTATGGCATACCGTACCATTGGCTTGTATCATATGGTATACCATTCATGTTATGCATGGTATGATATGCATTGGCAATGGTATGGTATGGTACGGTATGCAAAGGAAATGACAATGGTATGCATTGTATGGTATGGTATGCATTGGTATGGTATGGTATTGGATACATTGGCAATGGTATGCAAAGGCAATTACAACTTTATGCATTGGAAATGGTATGCATTGGTATGGTATGGCATACCATACCATTTCCTTGTATCGTATGGTATACCATTCATGTTATGCATGGTATGATATGCATTGCCTTGCCATTGTATGTTATGCATTGGAAATGGTATGGTATGGTATGATATGGCATGGTATGGTATGCATTGGAAATGGTATACAAAGACAATGGAAATGGTATGCATTGGCAATAATATGGTATGCATTGGTATGGTATGGTATTGGATACATTGACAATGGTATTCAAAGGCAATTGCAACTTTATGTATTAGCAATGGTATGCATTTCCTTGCCATTGTATGGCATGCATTGGCAATGGTATGCATTTGTATGGTATGGTATGGTATGGTATGGCCATACCATACCATTTCCTTGTATCATATGGTATACCATTCGTGTTATGAATGGTATGACATGCATTGCATTGCCATTGTATGGTATGCATTGGCAATGGTATGGTATGGTATGGTATGACATGGTATGCATTGTAAGGTATGGTATGCAATGGTATGGTATGGTATGGTATGGTATGGTATGGTATGGTATGGTATGCATTGGCAACTTTATGCATTGACAATGGTATGCATTGTATGGTATGGTATGGTATGCATTGGTATGGTATGGTATTGGACACATTGGCAATGGTATGCAAAGGAAATTGCAACTTTATGCATTGGCAATGGTATGCATTGCCTTGCCATTGTATGGTATGCATTGCTTTTTCATTGTATGGTATGCATTGGTATGGTATGGTATGGTATGAATACCATACCATTGCCTTGTATCGTATGGTATACCATTCGTGTTATTCATGGTATGATATGCATTGCCTTGCCATTGTGTTGTTTGCATTGGCAATGGTATGGTATGACATGGTATGCATTGTATGGTATGGTATGCAATGGTATGATATGGTATGATATGCATTGGCAATGGTATGCAAAGGCAATGGAAATGGTATGGTATGATATGATATGCATTGTATGGTATGATATGCAATGGTATGGTATGGTATGGTATGCATTGGCAATGGTATGCAAAGGCAATGGCAATGGTATGGTATTGGATACATTGGCAATGGCAATGGTATGGTATTGGATACATTGGCAAAGGAAATTGCAACTTTATGCATTGGAAATGGTATGCATTGCCTTTCCATTGTATGGTATGCATTGGTACGATATGCATTGCCATTCGTGTTATGCATGGTATGATATGCATTGCCTTGCCATTGTATGGTATGCATTGGAAATGGTATGGTGTGGTATGGTATAGTATGGTATGGTATGCATTGGATGGTATGGTATGGTATGGTATGGTATACATTGGTGATGGTATGCATTGGCAATGGTATGCGAAGGCAATGAAAATAGTATGCATTGGTAACTTTATGGATTGACAATGGTATGCATTTCCTTTCCATTGTATGGTATGCATTGGCAATGGTATGCATTGCCTTTCCATTGTATGGTATGCATTGCCTTGCCATTGTATGGTATGGTATGGTATACATTGGCGATGGTATGCATTGGCAACTTTATGGATCGACAATGGTATGCATTGCCTTGCCATTGTATGGTATGGTATGGTATTGGATACATTGACAATGGTATGCAAAGGCAATTGCAACTTTATGCACTGGAAATGGTATGCATT
Source organism: Picea sitchensis (assembly GCA_010110895.2). NCBI lineage: Eukaryota > Viridiplantae > Streptophyta > Pinopsida > Pinales > Pinaceae > Picea > Picea sitchensis. The sequence continues at coordinate 28,923 of SNQJ01S0105161.1, forward strand.
ACCTTGCCATTGTATGGTATGGTATGGAATTGTATGGTATGGTATACATTGGCGATGGTATGCATTGGCAATGGTATCCAAAGGCAATGTCAATGGTATGCATTGCCTTGCCATTGTATTATATGCATTTCATTGCCATTGTATGGTATTCATTGGTATGGTATGGCATGCATTGGTATGGTATGGTATTGGATACATTGGCAATGGTATGCAAAGGAAATTACAACTTTATGTATTGGAAATGATATGCATTACCTTGCCATTGTATGGTATGCATTGGTATGATATGCATTTCCATTCATGCTATGCATTGCCTTGCCATTGTATGGTATGCATTGGCAATGATATGGTATGGTATTGGATACATTGGCAATAGTATGCAAAGACAATTGAAACTTTATGCATTGGCAATGGTATGCATTCCCTTGCCATTGTATGGTATGCATTGGTATGGTATGGTATGGTATGGTATTGGATACATTAGCAATTGTATGCAAAGGCAATTGCAGCTTTATGCATTTTCAATGGTATGCATTGCCTTGCCATTATATGGTATGGTATGGATTGGCAATGGTATGCATTGCCTTTCTGTTGTATGGTATGCATTGGTATGGTATGGTATACCATTCATGTTATGCATGGTATGATATGCATTGCCTTGCCATTGTATGGTATGCATTGGCAATGGTATGGTATGACATGGTATGCATTGTATGGTATGGTGTGCAATGGTATGGTATGCATTGGCAATGGTATGCAAAGGCAATGACAATGGTATAAATCGACAACTTTATGCATTGGCAATGGTATGCATTGCCTTGCCATTGTATGGTGTGCATTGTCATTGGTATGGTATGGTATGTCATACCATACCATTTCCTTGTATGGTATGATATACCATTCATGTTATGCATGGTATGGTATGCATTGATATGGTATGGTATGGTATGCATTGGCAATGGTATTGAAAGGCAATGGAAATTGTATGCATTGGCAACTTTACCATTAACAATGGTATGCATTGGAAACTTTATGCACTGGCAATGGTATGTATTGCCTTGCCATTGTATGGTATGCATTTCCTTTCCATTGTATGATATGCATTGGCAATGGTATGTGTTATCACTCGAAGAGTCACTCCCATACTGCAAATGGGAGTAAGCTTGGTAACATAGAATTTGTTTTGAATAATTTTAAAATTAGGGATCAACAAGATAGAGTAAGGAAAAGATAACAAAGGTCATTGTAGACCGGTGATGGACCATTGGGAAATGGAGTCATAAGAACTCTATTCCTTGAAGGCATTTAAGCTACCTATCAGACAAAGGATCTATTTGATGATAAAGGGAAGAATATAAGAATTGACATAAAGATGAACATTCGCCAAGCAAAGTTCCTCTTTGCAAAGAGAACTAAGAAATGTTTGAAAAGTAAACAATGGTAGATGGGCAAGTTTACAACAAATCTTTTGTTGTTCCAGGAATCCATAAATCAAAGATAATACGATCAAACAACAATAAGAAAATAATGAATAACACATAAAACAATCTAATAAAATAACTCATCTGAATCTTCAATAACATAAGAGTTTACAACCCATGCCCCTCAGGCTTACAAACTGAATAGACAATCCTTTTTGTTCCTAAATCTCTCTCGGGTATCTTTACTACTGAACTTGATTACTACCAAAAAACATTGCTTAAATACAAAATCCCCCCACTTATCAATTCCTACTTTTGCTCATAATATAATTAAACTACAAAAAACATATTTGCAAAATCTTGAACCGCTGAAGATGCCAAATCTTCCACTTGTGCCTTTGGATTCCTTTGACTGCTACCTTATCTCCTTGAATATGGGTTTGCTAGCAAATCTTGTTTGTCATCTTCTGGTGCCTTAAAAACTGCATTTGACTGCCACTTGTCCACAAAATTAGGAACAAATTTGAATTGGTTGTTGATATACTCAACTGATGCCTTGAAAGCATGGATACTTTGCCACTTGTTGTCAACTGATCCTTATCCCTTGATTTCTTCTGTCGAATCATCATGATATTTAAAGATGCTCTGCCTTCCCATGTTATGACACATGTAGATACAAGCTGCCTAATAGGTTTATATGTATATACTTATCTTTCATATCAACTTTGAAGTCGATCCTTCCAAGATGGCACCTTATTTAACTTATCATACATAAGGAAAAGTTGCTGACTGCTGTAACACATCCGTATGAGTAGTATTAAAACCATTGCATACTTAGAATATGCACAGAACAAAAGTTCATCCTCCCTAGCAAAACATGCAACACTTGGTTAATATCGGTCAAGCCAAAATTGACCTTGCCACAACTTTAGATGGTTGATATGACATATTTGCATATCTTTGGGAAATAAGCCTTCCGATAAGGCTTCTTCCTGACTATCACTCCAACAAGAACCCATAAATCAAATGCAATGATACTATAAAGCATAACATTGCACCAAAGTGTTTCAAATTTTATGCCAGTACATAAAAAGAAATACTGCATCTCTGTGATCTCTCAATAAAGGTTGTCTCGGAATCTACATTCACAATACATCCATACTTACTAAAGACTACCAACTGTTTGAAATTATTTAATTAGCTTCATAACCCGATTCAAATGAACAAACATATAAATAAGGATATTGCTAGTTTCATGTGCTCTCCTTAGTATTACATAGCATTTGTTTGTCCATTCTTTGTTTCAGGCTGCTGAAGAGCCTCTAACCCAAACAACTCAGACACTTTCAATTCTGTCATTGCCTTTACATTGGACTTGTAGAAAGAAAAATATACCTCAAAGGCATCTACTTTAGGTTTCTTTCCATTCTTTTCTGCACTCTGTTTATTAAAACAACTTGGCAATCCTCTGTAAATGATTTTTGCAGCTCCCAAATGATTTCGTAGAGCATCTCCTCTGCACATCCATGCCTCAATGCTTGGCCTGTAGCTTGTTTATGAGGGAAGATGCAGGAAATCCTTCCTCATTCTTGGCTTTCACACTCCAAGAAGTATCCTATGAGAACCACTGTCTCTTGATATTCAATGTGTAAAGGTTTCTCTTCTGCCAATGGTGATCCTGATATTCTCAGAGCAAGGCTAGTAATACAACCCACAACACCAACATTAATGATATCACTTTTGTCGTGTAATTTCTTCAGGTAGCATACAACAAGACTGCGAACTCCATATAGAATAATTTTTTTTTTGCAGAGGATCCTCCCTCTCCAAGTGATCTCTTGAAACCTTTCCTCTTGACAAACCTTGAACCGAATCCGAAAATGGAGCCTCATGACAACACTTGGAGTGATCCGGATTATTTTCGGCACGAAATGAGAGCGGAGATATAACATAGAAATATTCAGAGATATAGCGGAAATATAAAAAGAGTCACATATATACAGTAATACACGATTTCTATTAATCAAAGAAATGTACAGAGACTGTAAAAATACAGAGTGAAAGACTCGCTAGAATGGTGGCAGCTTATCTCTGAGAAGAGA
>SNQJ01S0105162.1:17521-29555 GCA_010110895.2 Picea sitchensis
ATATATATATAAGAAAATCATTATGTGGTTTTCTCCCATTTGGGTTTCCACGTAAATACTGGTGCAATGTGCTCTTGATGTGATGTTGATTTTATGCTCATGATTACATGAATTATGCTTATGATATATGATACTTTGTTGATAAATTGCTATTAATTATGTTAAAGAATATGTAAACTATGGTTAAAAGTGAAATAATTACTCATTACTGATTCACTCCCCCTCTTAGTAATCCAACAATTGGTATTAGAGCCAGGTTCTTCAAGAAGCAGTTTAACTACTGGAAGGAGGACATGGATCACACTAGAGTTGGGTACCACAGTTTAATGGTGAGAACTATGCATTCTAGAGAAAAAAGATAAAAACATATATATAGACACATGGTTTCGATGTTTGGAGAGAAGTAGTGGATGGATACAAAGCACCGACCACTCCCCCAATGGTAAAGATGGAAATAGGATTCAAGATAATGATTCGAGAGCCAAGAACACTATTCAGAATGGTGTAGATGAATCGATATTCGTTAAGATCATGCACTGTGAATCCGCCAAAGAGATTTGGGACAAACTAAAGACCATCTATGAAGGAGATGATAAAGCTAAGGAAGCCAAACTTCAAATTTTCATAGAAAATTTCGAACACTTGAAGATGAATGAAGATGAAAACATAGTAGCCTACTTTCTACACATTGATTAAATAGTAAACGACATCAAAGGATTGGGAGACGAGATAAAGGAATTGATCGTTGTCAAAAAGGAATTAAGATCTCTACCAATGAGATTTGATTCAAATATCTATACCCTAGAAGAAAGAGTGGATCTAGCTACAATGACCATGGATGCGCTACATGGGATACTCACAACTTATGAGATGAGGATAGAACAAGAAAATCTAGTCACAAAGGAAGCAACATTCAAGGCATATAAGAAGTCAAAGAAAAAGAAAAAGCCAAAGTTCATTTGCAAGCAAGAGCCAAAGTCAGATTCTAGCAAGAATGATGATTCTGAGGATGATGAAGAAATAACCAAATTCATCAGAAGGTTAAAGATGGGAAACAAAAGGTACAAAGGTAAGATTCCATTGGTTTTTTTTAATTGTGATAGTATTGGTCATTTTTCTAACAAATATCCCCATAAGAAAAAGAAAAGAAGTGAAGAAGGTGACCCTAAAAGGAAGAAAATACAAAAGGGCAAAAGAAACAAATTTGTTTTTTTCAAGAAAAGATTTTACACAAAAGAAGAAAGATCCTCATGAGAAGATGAAGATGAAGTCAACAACAATGATACAGAAAGGGTCATGTTCATGGAAATAGAAGAATATGATGATGAAGGCTCCAAAGAAGAATATGAAGAGGCAGAAGTTGATTACAAAGAAGAATTGTTAAGTTCCATATAAGTAATACAAGGGGAAAATGGTGTTGACCCCCTTCTCTCCAAGGGCTGCGTGACCTCCCAGTCTTAGGATCTTCTCAAGACTAAATTGAACCAGACTTCAATTCCCTGCTAGAATCTTTAAGAAACAATCCATAGGTCTTTGCAAAATTCATCCTTCATGATCAAGTGCCAAACACAAGTCTCCTCCATGTGATCATGCCTTGTGACCACACACTTATCCTAAAAAGCATGTCGCGATTTCATGTATCAGATATATGAGTCCATTGAATCTCTACTTTTCAAACTCCTGAGTCCCAAAATTCTGAAATTTTCATATCAGATCAACAGTCACCAATAGTTCTCCAACCAACGGCTGTGATCAAGTCTTGATTTCGCATTTTGTGAGTTTTTGCAACTTCTACCTCCAACTTCCCAATTCACGATTCAATGAAATGTTGATCTTTCACCACGTGTCTTACCTCAACAAACAACCACGGTCATTTTTCAAATTTGGATTTCAGAAATTCTTCACGACTCCACCTTTTGACCTTTTCACTCTCCAAGTTAGCAAAATGATGATTTCTTACCACGTGTCTCCTTTAAATGGATGGTCCTGATGATTTTGGGATTTCACGTTTTTGCGATTTCATGAATTTCACTCTGCTTCTTCCAAATCTTTTGGTTCTGTGAAATTTCAATGACTCCTCGTGGCTAACCAGTGCAATGCTTCTCCGAGATCTAACAGCTTGAAATATTTTGACTCTTTCGGAATGGATCTCGATCCTCAATCTTATCCAATCTTCAAACTTCTTGTCTGAAGGATTTCTCCTGCTCAATGCTCCATACTTGTTCTTCCTTCGAACTTTCAAGTTCACTACACTTCACCTTTGAACACTTCAACTCTTAAATACTTAGAAACTTTTCTAAGTGTTTCTCTTCTCGAGACTTAAAACCACTATTCCTACCGAGCTTCGGATAAATGGAACTTGAATCTTGTCCCTTGTGCACATTTTCACTCTGTGTCTTTTTCAAAACATGTTTTGACACCCTCCTGGCATACTCCGCACTCAACCTCCTGAGCTTTCAAACTTCAACACAAGTTTGTTTCTATACACACTCCTTGCGCTCAATATACACACTCTACATACAAAATTTTCCCATTATCTCTTTTGAGCTTTCAAGTCGAAAAAGACTTCTTCACACGCACTCCTTATGCTCTGCATGCACTCCTTGCATAATATTACATAAGAGAAACAATTGAAATCATTAAACTATCAATTCATTCACTATGAACATCATCCATTCACAAACACATAACAACAAAATCAAACTGTAACAATATCAACACTGTGCATTTGGGTCAATTTCCTCTGTTCTAGTGATTTTAGAAGAAAACATAATCACTGTAGATATCTCCTTCATAATTATTACAATGAAAACTTGTCTAAGGACCCAGATCTTTTTCTCTCTTCTTCCTCCTATCTAAATATTATTACCTTCTATTCAAGTGGTTACCTACTCAATTAATGCAACCTAATGACTAATCAGGGCTAATATCCCACACCTGTAATACATTACAGTCATGTAAAAGATTTACAATGGTTCTGTCCTTTCAAATGGTGGCCCAACTTTACAGACAACTAATTAATTAACGATAAAATAAAAAGACCTCCACACTGCTACCAAGGCCAATTAAGTCTAGTTAAGGTCGGTTTGGCTCCTTCGATGTGTTGAGGTGTCGATTACATTTCCACGTCCTCTTCCTTTTGATGTAATTGCGATGCTCCTACATCATACTCTTCTAGCTAAAAATATTCATGGACTCCTATCCATGAGCTCTCACACTGTTTTTCCATGTTTCAAAATGTCGGGTTCAGTTACCCAACTTGAATCTTCCACAGGGTGATCTTTCCACTTCACCAAATATTAAGGATACATCTTTCTTCTATTTTTATTTCCAACTCTTTGTTCTAAAATTTTCTCCATCTGAGGTTTTTCTACTATAGGCATATGTTCTTCCCACTGGATTTCTTCCTGATCATCCAATTCTCCTGTATCATATCTATTACAAGGATACAAATCTGTAACATTGAATATTGGTGATATCCCAACATTATCTAGAAACTGAATCTCATAAGCATTTGCTGCAAATTTTCTAAGGATCTTGCATGGTCCTATATTTTTCATCTTCAACTTATTATATGTTCCTCTTGGAAACCTCTCCTTCCTCAAATGAGGTAAAAATTCATCTCCCACTTCAAATTTAACTTCCCTTCTTTTCTGATTAACTCTGTCCTTATTCTTTTGATTACTATCCAGTATCTACCTCCTAACTTGATCATAAAGTCTTTGCATTTCTATAGAAAAATCTTCTGCTCCAGTGCTCTTGAATCCATCTTATTTCAATTCTCTCAATTCTGCAACCCCTCTCAGTTGTCTTCCATATACTATTTCAAATGGGCTTTCTCTAGTGCTTCTATTAACTGAATTGTTAAATGCAAATTTTGTCTGTGCCAAAATCTGATCCCACTAACGACCTTGTTCAGTGACTAAACTCCTTAACAAATTTCCCAGACTCCTATTCACCACTTCAGTCTGTCCATCTATCTAAAGGTGATATGCTGAAATAAAAGATAAATTAGTTCCCAGCCTCTTCCATAGAGTCCTCCAAAAGTGTCCCACAAACTTAGTATCCCTGTCTGAAACTATGCTTCTGGGCAATCCATGTAATCTCACAACTTCTCTGAAAAACAAATTGGCTATGTGTGTAGCATCATTTGTTTTCTAGCATGGTATAAAATGTGCCATATTGGAAAATATATCGACCATTGTTCTCCCTTGACCAAGTTTTGAGGATCCTTGGTCATGTTTTACCTATTTTTGGGACTTCGACAGGCTGTCGAAGGCAGAGCACAAGTCGACGTGGAGATCATGGGATCTCGGCCCCTTTTTAGGGATTTTTGGGTTTTGGGCTTATGTAATGGGTATAGGGATGTCAGCCCATGGGTTTACTCATGCTTAGGCCCCTTTTTGTAATATATAAATAGATTCTAGGTGATGTAAGAAGGAGTAACTAGTCAGTTGTAAGTGTGCTAAGTGCAAGTAATGGTTGTAAGTTCTTTGTGCATGCTGTGTGAGACTTGCAAGGCTAAGTGCAAGTGACTATATGTAGTCTTTGTGATGTAACCTAGCTCGGGGAAGGAGGATCTAACGAAGTGTGTGCAGATCTTCTATCCTATGTGGAGTTGGTTTTTAGGCTCTATGCATGTAGGAATATTGAAAGAAGCTAATAAATAAGACAAAGAGTTGGTGGATGTAGCCTCAGGGTAGGGCTGAACCACATATATCCTATGTTGTGATCATTGTGTGATTTATGGTTGTTCTCTTAGCTATGTGATTGAATGCTTAGTGCTCTAATCTATGCTTAAAAGGATCTAATATGGTAGCTTAGTGTTGAATAACATGAATGAATGCCAGATCTAATCTATGTTGGTATGCTTAGTGCTTGAACATATTGGATCTATGTGAATAATGCGTTGATATACTGTGAGGGTTTAGTTGCCTTGTAAACTAAGACTGAATATTAAAGAGCTATAACTACTAATTTCCCTATTAAGGTGTTACAACCACAGATATGTGTCCCAGCTAAGGTTGCATACATTTGAGTCTTGCAACCACCCTTGCCTCTACCTCAGGTGAGACTTCATCTTCTTCGGAGGCGTTGCCAAAAGGGCTGGTAGTTAGGGTTTTGTTGGTGCATTGTTGTAGCGTTGAACCCCGAGTCTTCCCCTGTGCCAACAAATGGCTCTGTTGCCAGGACCTGGAACTATGATTGCTGGGAACTAAGGAAGAAGAAGCTCCATGTAAAGAACTGACCTAAAACTATGATTGTTGGGAACTGAGGAAGAAGAAGCTATGTGCGAAGATCTGACCTAAAACTATGATTGTTGGGAGCTATGGAAGAAGAATCTTTGTGCGAATATCTAACTTGAAACTATGATTGCTGGGAACTAAAGAAAAAAAGAAAGCTTCTTGTGTAGATATGTTTCCCTAGTGTGCATTATTCTATGTGAACTATGAAGCTCTATGCCAAGAAGAAGAGTCAAATCTGAAGAAAAGAGGTAAGACCTAAAAGATTTGTTCTCTGATAAAAATCAAGTAATAATTTTTGGTTAAGGAGGTAAGATCTTAAAGGTTTGTGCTCTAAAAAAGGTAAGAATAGTGAAAAATTTTAGATCTTAAAGCTTTGTGCTCTGATAAAGGTAAGATAAGTTGAAATTTTTGTTTCAAAAGTATGGATCTAGGTAAGCTTGATAAATTTTGTCCTAGCTTAAAAAGTATGGCACAACTAGATGAAAGAAGATTTGATATGAGTAGATCTTATAAGAATAGTGAAAGATATGCTATTCCTATGCATAGAAAGAATGTTTGAACTAACAAATGGATCCAGGACCCTAGAAATATTTTTTTGCAAGTTAGCCACTATGATCCTAGTGCGGAGTACAAGAAAGGTTGGGGATCATTTAAGAGAAAGAGAAGATTAATCCTTTGTTATAGTTGCAGAAGACCGGGACACCTTGCTAAGGAATGCCTTGATAGAAGACCTAGTTGTCTTTGTTGCAAAGATATGGATCATGAAGTTTTAGATTTCCCTAGAATGATTTCTAATCTTGATAGAATGAATATGAGACAAGAAAACCTTAAGGAAGGTCAAGACACTGAGACCATGGAAGAACCCCAGAAAAAATCAGAGGATGTATTGCTACAAATGAAAGAAACCTTAAATGACCACCGAAATATCGTCTTGTCACAGATCTTCAAAGAAAAAGAATTCATATAAGAAAGAATAGGAGACTTTGACATTGACTGTGTTCTGGATGAAGAAACACATGTGCATATCATGACAGAAAGAACGTGGGGAAGTTTAGGAAAGCCTGCTATGATTCCTTCATTGGGAGGAATAGGATTATTTAGAGGAAAGTTGATAACCCTATGTGGAAGGATCACCCAAACATCTATGAGTGCTCATGAAACTTCGACAAAGGAAGATTTTGAGATTGTTAAATTTATTGAGAACAATGCCCCATTTGCTATATTACTAGGAAAACCTTGGATTGAAAAGGGTAAGGCCAGAAGAAAAGAAGAGGAAGTCTTAGAGAAGAAGAAGAAAGAATTGAAATATTTCATGACTAGGAGGATATCACACTTGATTGGAGAACAAGAGAATAGATCGAATCTACTTAGAACCAAAAACTTGGATCACAAAGTTAAAATAACACAAGAAGATTCACAGAAGACTGAAGCACCTACTTCAGCTAGAGAAGAAGTATTTCCTGTGAACCCTATGAAAGAATCTCAAAAGAGCGAAGTTACTAGGCCAAAAGAAGACAAGAACCAAAATGGAAAGAGGAATACAGAGACAAAGATCACTAGGAAGAAGGCTAGAAAACTCAGTAAGAAGAGAGAAAAGAGCAAAAAGTTACAGAAGGTCCCAGAGGGAACTTTGGAGAAGGAAAATTTGCAAAATTGGAACTTCATAGGGATATCAGAACAACGCCACATGACACTTTTCCATGGAGAAGCAATATAGCTGTTGGTAGCCTTATAACTATTAGACCGACACCTTGAACGATTAGAACAAAATTTATGGCCATAAATCTCACCGCCATATCGTTGAGACCATTCCATAACTGATAGAACCACATTGATGAAGGCCTCTCATATGTTGGAGAGATCTGTTACACCATTGCCTACTTAGTGCGTCAATAGTTGCACCAAAAACACTTTTGTGAATCATATCCTAGACAATTCATTGCTACCGCATTGTGTTTATTGAGATCAACACCTGTTCCATTGCATTGCGCACTCATTCATCCACCCGAGTTATCCGATCTAAGTGTGCATGTTGGACAAGCTCAGTGCCGCAGACAAATCCATCGAAGAAGTTCTCATTGATTTCATGGACAAGAAAGTAATGTCTGTAGGTATTAAAGCATCATCGACGAGAGGAGTGCAAGCCTCTCCGTCGACTACTCGCGGATCCAGACCATCCCGACCGACAGTGGAGAAGAGAAAAAAGAATAGAGATGACCTAGAGAATGCAAAGTTGATCTCGACCACCTTACCCGACTACATCACACCTTTGGTCGGAGCGGTGAGTCGTGACAGTGTCTCGAGGGACTTTGATTACACCATGGTTACTGCGTACCTCTCGAAGGGGATACATGCAGTCAGAACCCAACAAAATAAGATCGTGACATTGAAGTTCAGTGACTTCAACCTAGGAGACTGCAAGAATTATAGCATTCTTGCTTCATACAAGTATTTTACCAGGACGAAGGGGAAGAACTCAAAAATAATCCCCCAGCCATGGACTATGAACCTCGCGCAGTCCACTCTCTTGAATGTGATGAAGATTCCACATTTTGGAAGGCAAGAGGAGATTAATGCCTGTGTTAAGCTCCTTCTCTCATGTTACCATGGTAGATACTTATGGTTAGACCGACACATCATAGTCGATCCGATGTTGATCCATAGGATCACCGGATTAAGCATTCAGGGACTCGACCCACATGACTTCTACCTAGGAAAAGCTACAGATCACGCATTGGCACAGAGAATCAAAGACACATATGGCGATGTAAAAAAAGGAATACGAGGATACAAGGTTGCTTACATCCATAATGGTGCAGTATGCTTGTCCTGCCAGCTGATCACAGGAAATCTAGTGAGGAAGAAATGACCTACAGAAGTCACAGGGTTCATTGTTGACCTCGCTGGGAAATGCGCAGAAGGACTCCAGATGAACTGGGTGAAGTACTTGGTCAACCAAATGGAATTAGACTGTCGTGAAGCTCAGTATCAGGGCTATGAGTTCCACTTTAGCTGGCTCCTGATCCTCATCACATTTACCACTTGGGAAATGTCGGAAGGTGCGACCTTCCTGGACATTGAGTTGTTTGAGCCGCTCGCTGCAAAGTTCACCACGCTCTGGTACTCAAGCGATATGGGAAAACAGTGGAAGTCGAACACGGTCTTTCACACGTATTATCTCCAACTAAAAAGGGCTATCGAAGTTGTACCTTGCATGATGCAAAACACCCTGCATCGGTTCCGACCCCTCATCAATTTTTGTGTAGATCGACACTTCATTTATATCATTGCATGCGTAGATGAGCACAAAGAAGAGATTCAGTCATACTACAAGTTCACAAAGGAGGACCTCAAGGAGATAACTAAGGATTGGTCAATAGAACTTCTTATCCCTGCTGACCCTGCAGAGATGTCTGATCCCGAGCTTGACATATTAGAGACTGATCACAAAGGACACGACACACTTGAAACTAGCAGAAGGAAGAAGACTGAAGAAGTCCAAAACTTGATCAACACATCGGAAAGAACTTCTTCAGTATTACCTGGATGAGGGGGTGATGATGAAGTAGAAGAAACAAATGGAAAATAAGACCAACAGAAGAAAGGCGAAGTAACACTTCCTAGGGAGCCTGATGATGAGGCTAATCCCTTGAAGAAAAGGAAGGTTTCTCCCATGAGACCCACTTCCCAAAAGAAATCTAGAGCCACCTTGACTAAGATGCAGACTGTGCTCACTGTAGATGAATTTGACATCATCATCATAGTTGTAAACGATGCCTCACAGGAAATCTTGCAGAAACATGAAACCAAGTAGGAGGAGATGTACGACAAAATTGAGGTTGAACTCAGAGGGGTACAACAGGCCTTTCAATCCATCCACGCAGTATCCATTGCACCCCCACCATCAGAAGCACCTAAGTTGGGAGATGATCCTGCCCAACTCTACAGACTAACTGACGGGACCAAAGCTCACCTTTGGTGTGCACAGGAAGAAACCGAACAGGCCAAATAGGCCCTAAAGAAAGTACAAGAAGTAGTCATAGAGAAACACCAGGTTGCGTAGCAGGAAAAGGCTACCCTCCAAACTAAGTTTGAAGAAGAAAAAGTGCATATCCAACAAGAGAAAGAGCAGTTTCTCACATAGTAGGTTGGAGTAAAAGAAGCAGTCAACATAACACTTCTCTCTATGATAGTCTTAGTGCAAAAGAACGAAGACCCAGTGGAACATCAAGTAGCGGAGCTTGCGGAAGATATCCAACAACTTCATAAGAGAATCGCAGACCTCAAGCTACAAACAGTGCCAAGCACCCCACAGGACGTGTGAGATAAAAGAGAAGCCACTACCTGGAGAACAGTTGAGAGGATCAGAGCATTCGCTCTAGAATGCAAACAGTTAAGTGCTTGCAGTGCACAAAATTATGAGTGACTCACTGAAGATACTGAGCTGAAGGTACTGGAACCTCAGCTCCAGGAGGAAAAGAAACAAGTAACAATAGTACAGGCACAGTTGAATATCCTATCAGCGGTTGAAAGGATGAAGCAATCCCAAGAACAATGTGCTTCTCAACAATAGGTCCACACCATATAGATCAAAGTCATTGAAGTGACTCAGAGGCTCCAACCAGTCCAAGATGAAGATTTCCAACTGTTTGAGGAGATTGAAGGCTGAGGAACATAGTTGGAACAAGTAGTTGTTGTAGTTGAAAAATGTTTAGAGGGACCTATCAACGAAGCAGTCATCCAAGAGTTTTCTGAGCAAGAGGCCTTGGTGCAACAACAGGTCAAAGTGGCTCGAGCCAAACTCAAGGCTTTTGAAGCACAGCTACCCAGACCAGAGTGACTCGAGATGAGTCACAGGTGAGCGTTGGGGACCTATTGGCCCTTGACCAAGTTTTGAGGATCCTTATTCATGTTTGACCTATTTTTGGGACTTCAATAGGCTGTCGAAGGTGGAGCGCAAGTCGAAGCAGAGATCATGGGATATCAGCCCTTTTTTAGGGATTTTTGGGTTTTGGGGTTATGTAACGTGTATAGGGATGTAGGTACATGGGTTTATGCATGCTTGGGCCCCCTTTTGTAATATATAAATAGATGTTAGGCGATGTAAGAAGGAGTGACTAGTCATTTGTAAGTGTGATAAGTGCAAGTAATGGTTGTAAGTGATTTGTGCATGCTGTGTGAGACTTGCAAGGCTAAGTGCAAGTAACTGTATGTAGGCTTCGTGCTATAACCTAGCTCAGGGAAGGGGGATCTAGTGAAGTGTGTGCAGATCTCCTGTCCTATGCGGAGTTGGTTTTGAGGCTCTGTACATGTAGGAAGATTGAAAGAAGCTAATAAAGAAGACGAAGAGTTGGTGGACGTAGCCCCACGATGGAGGTGAACCACGTATATCATGTGTTGTGATCATTGTGTTCTTTATGGTTGTTCTCTTAGCTATGTGATTGAATTCTTAATGCTCTAATCTATGCTTAAGAGGATCTGATATGGTAGCTTAGTGTTGAATAACATGGATGAATGCTAGATCTAATCTATGTTGGTATGCTTAGTGCTTGAATCTATTGGATCTGTGTGAATACCGCATTGATCTATTGTTAGGGTTTAGTTGCACTGTAAACTAAGACTGAATATTAAAGAGCTATAACTATAAGTGCCTTGTTAAGGTGTTACAATCACAGATCTATGTCCCAGCTAAGGTGTAACACCCTGTTTCCCCCAATTTGTAATCAATCATAAAATAGGAATTACCATGCTAATGCATGAGGACAATGTAAATGTATTATTGTTTGAGTTGCTAATAACTGACTGTGGGGGTGAAGCCTTGAAATTATTGGCCATGATATCACTAGGGGAGAGAAATCAGTTAATGAGGTGAGGACCGGTGGTTGAACTACCAACCACCCCCATGAATGGGAGCATGGTCTAGCCATAGGAAGTCATCCTAAAGTACCGCAGGGTCTGACAGACCAGGCGAACCTGAGCTTCCTTCTGACAGAAGGAAGGTGACAATTATACACTTGGAGGCAACAAGAGAGGGGGATACCAGATACCAGACGAGGGCGGAAGTTCATAAGGGAGAGGCATGAAGCTCTCCAATGAACCATGAATAGAAGGTCATGAGCTTGATACCGAAGAGCATCTGAGAAACCTCACTGAGGCCACAACTGAGTGAGAAAGCTCCGAGTTGCAGAAAACAAGACTCGAACAGAAGTTGAAACAGAGAGAGAACCCTCAAGAACTGTGAGAATTCCCTGGTGATATCATGGCTTGGCACGAGGGTGGCTAGAGTTCTAAGAATGAATGCCTCTAAGCCTATGGTAGGGTGGAAGGAATAACACCCACAGTCAATTGGTTGGTGGAAACCTGTAATAGATAAGTGATTTCCTACCCTATGTAACTTAGTTGTGACTGTGTATGAATTGGTTATACTGTGCATGCTTTCAGGAATGTGAATGAATGCTTAATGGATATACTATATCCCTTCTATTTATATTTGGTTGTATAATTAGGCAAGTAAGGAATTATATGGGTCGGACATGACTTGTTCTCATAAATTCTGGAGTTCTGTAGCGTCTTAAGCTAGAGCCATGAACTGTGAGATTGTCGACCTTAGGTGTAGTTGAATGTACGATGGTTTACTCACCTAGTAATTATAAGTCCCATGGAGGACGGAGTTTGTTAAGCTCATGAGAGGTAGTGCCGATATGCACAGGCCCTCTACGATCAAATATAACCCCATAACCCCTTGATGAATAGTTGTACTGAAGACTCTTCTAAGAGTCAAGTCTAGG
>SNQJ01S0105163.1:17808-42583 GCA_010110895.2 Picea sitchensis
TACCTAGCCTAATATTTAAAATTGGAAACATAGCTAAATCATATAGAGAGATCCCTCTCTGAAGTTGGAAGGGCTAGATCCCAGCTTCAAAAGTGGTTGGATAAATTTACCTTTGTAGATTTCTTCTTTCGTCAACCTCTAGGAAATTTACCAAGTGCTAACAATCTTCACAATATTTTTTATTCCCAAATAGAACCTCCAATCAGGTCCATAATTCACTTGGATTGAATTCTTGTGAGTCATCATATACTTGATGGATAATTTCAGGAGAAATAAAATAGAGGATACATCCTATGGCCATATCTTGTCTATTGAGAAAATCATTTTTCTCATTGAAAAAATCAGGATCTACTTCCATTGCCATAGTTATTTGGTACAAGCCTCTGCATCTGAGAAGAAGAAGAATTTTTGGCTTCCATTCCAAATAGTTATGAGGCATGAGAAGTATTTCCGATGAGTAAAACATAGATTCCATCTTTTTGTGTTCTTCAATCTTCAGTACCTGCAAAAATAATTTGGTGTATCTTTTGCTTAGTAGTCTGTCGGTTCTGATACCATGTAAATGTGTTGAAACTACACAGAATAGATCTATCTAAACAATGATACACACATTTTTAGAGAGAATTTGAGAAAGAAGAAGAAGGAGAGAAAGAATGAAAGAATACTCATTAACTGTATTTCACACTCAAAGAGTGAAT
Organism: Picea sitchensis; assembly: GCA_010110895.2. Classification (NCBI taxonomy): domain Eukaryota; kingdom Viridiplantae; phylum Streptophyta; class Pinopsida; order Pinales; family Pinaceae; genus Picea; species Picea sitchensis. The sequence goes on from SNQJ01S0105163.1 coordinate 18,507, forward strand.
AATTTACAATAGATATAGGCTACATGAGTAACTAATGTGCCATAGTAGTGATCTAGAGAGATCTATACACTCATTGACAGACACTGGAGTGAACTTCCACCTATTCCTAGTTAACTGAACCATGCAATCATCAGTTGACTAAGACACATGTGTGAAAGTGAGAGAGACACATGCAATTCCTGGTGATAAAACCGAGGATCCATGCATGAGTGACTTCCACTAGTCTAACTGAGTGTAACTAACTCTAAACTGAAGAGGAACATCCTATTTTGTAGGGGAATATTCTCTAGAGAGAATATTCTCATATAAGGAATTGTTCTCAACATTGGACTATAAAACTTAGGAAAATAATTATAGGTGAGTGTGTAATATCTCTCACTAGTGAACAAGGGTGTGGGTGCATCCTGATCAGTTGGTGATGATCGAAAAGGAAGAACATCTTCCTTCTATGTAACTTGTAAGAAAAATAATTTTGCAGTGAATAGAAAAGTGTTGGTGGTTTTCCCTGTTGGGTTCCACGATAAAATATTTTGTTCATAAGGGTTTTTTGTTCATCATATATTGCTTAATTGAATAATTAATGTGTGTGCTTAATATTGAAGGAAATAATAAGAAAACGTAGGCAATACTGATTCACCCCCCCACTCTCAGTATTGATGGATATTCCATCATCTTAATCCCAACTTCTTTGCAGTAATCTAATAATTCATCTGAGGTTAATTCTCCTCCATTTTTTGATATCAACATCTTTATATTCCATTATGTTAGGTTTTCTACTAGTGCCTTGAATTCCTTGAACTTACCAAATACTTCACCTTTTGAATTCAAGAAGTAAATCCAAGTTTTGCATGAGTAATCATCAATAAAATATACATAATATATGTACCCTCTTAGTGATGGTGTTGACATCAGTCTGTATACATCCAAGTGCATAATATCCAAGACTGCTTTGGCTCTTCTATCACTACTTGGAAATGGGTTCTTCATGTTTTTTCCTTGTGCACAACCTTTGCACATGCCATCTGGATTCACCTAAATATCTGGTAGTCATGTTACCATCTTGATCATGATTGGTAAAGTTCTGTAGTGTAGGTGGGAAAATATTATATGCCATAGATCACTATAATTCACAGTTTCATGAATCAACGTTGAATCTGAGCATCCCTTTAATTTATACAATCCTCCTTCTTGGACACTGATAACAACTGCATCATAAAACATATTTCCTTTTGTCCACATGAGAACTTCTCCATATACAAATGCAACCTTGAAACCCTTATCACCCGAATATGAAACCGAGAGAAGGTTCTTCTTCAAACCTAGTACATAAATCACGTCCTTCATCCTCATTGCCTTCCTAGAATCTAGTTTGTAGGAGACCTCTCTTACTCCTTTGATTAGATACTTATAATCATCACCCAAATTGACATTATCAGGTGAGTATTTATGAATTAATTTTTCCATAGAGCCTTTATACCCTATCATGTGATTAGAAGCACCGCTAGCTACCAACCAAGTATCATTTCCAGGGGTGACTGTTCCTATGAGCGTTGATATTAGGACGTAGTCATCATCACATGAATAATATTCTCTTGCAATTTTCTCCGGTGGTTCATCATATTCAATGACATGAGAATGATTCATCTTTCCCTTTTCCTTTTCTTTTAGTTTAAGAATAAGGGGACAAAATTTTACAACGTGTCCCAATTTTTCGCAACATAAACACATCACATTTGAATAGTCTTTTCAATTCTTCATTGACTTTTGAGGTTTCTTTGGGGATGAGGCTTATTTATTAATATTTTCTTTCCTTGTATGAGTAACCAAAGCTTGATCATCATCCCTTAATTTCTCTTCTCTTTCTACTAGCCTTGCTTACTCTTGAGTGAAATCTTCCCATAATCTGCTAAACTTGATTAGCTTCCTCCTTGAGCATATTCCTTGAATGAATGAGTCCCATGACCTTGGGAGACCATTCAAGGTGGTCATCACCATTTATTATTCGTCAACAATGTCTCTAATAGCTTTAATATATTCCTTGATCTGGTTCACTCTCGAGAAGTAAGAGTGAATGGACTCTGAATCTTGAAGCTTCACATTCTTCATCTAGGTCTTCAATTTCATCCTTTTGATCATGTTTTTTCCTTCAAATAATCGATTCAATTCATCCATAATCTTCTTTGAATATTTTAACAGAGAAAAATGATGGATCATATGATCCTTGATTGATTCTGCAATAATCCTTTTAGCCATCGCCTGGTTCTTTTTATGCTTTACCTTAGCCTCATCTTCCTCTGGTTCTGGAAATTCCTCCTCAACAAATCTTTCTAAATCATGTTCTTCCTAAAGGAGACCTACTTTGTACTTCCATTATTTGAATTTTTCTACTCCTTCCAACTTCTCATCAATTTTGGTGTCGGTAGTCATCCTTCCTGGGAAGATTAAGTTAGTTTTCCAAAACATTTCCAAAAGTATGCCAAAAATCTTCTTTCTCAGGCCTCCTCTGATACCATGTTGATTTCTTTTGTTTTTCCAACAATTAAAGTATTATATTATTTTGTTATTATTTAATATGTAAAATGGTCACAACTGAAAGATAGATATCCACAAAACAATAAGATATATCCTCAGGGAAACCCTTGAGGGGGAGAAAACCTTGCAAACTTTCCACAGTAAATATTCCTCCAACATGTACAATGTCATACAATTATCTTTCATGAAATCAAGACCAAAGAGACCTAAACAAGAACCAAGAATAACCTCCTAGATAAGTGTGTACTACTTTCTTGTACTTCAATTCAATGAATGATCAAAATGACTTGATATAACCTCTATTTATACTCTAAAAGACATGACTTATCAATAAGCCCTTTCACAATTACACTTAGGAATAACCAATACAATTACACTTAGGAATAACTTATGAAATTACATAAAATCTCAACAGATAGTTTCTTATCATGCACATTTCATCAAACCTACCAGCTGCTACGCCCACCACCCAAAATGTTCAGACTCCCATTCAACCCTCTGAGGTGAATTTAGTTCAATCCACACAACCGAAGAATCCTTAGAAACCTAGGGGGAGTAAGAATAATAAAAAGAAAAACTCTAACAATGAAAATGGATCCCCTCAAGCCCAAAATAATACTAGGGTAGGCATGAAAGAGAAGAAAAAAAATAGGTTTCCCTGCAAAATTTGTGGGGAAGGCCATCTAACTCACTAGTGTCCCAATATGGATGAGATTCATCGTTAATTTTCCCAATCGAAGGCTCCCTAACAACATGTTGTCTTAACTCAACCATTTCCCCCCCATCCACAATAAATGGTTGTATAAAATCCTTCCCCTTCGCAAGGGGGCATGGTAGGTACTCTTGAATTTGAGGGGTCATCCTCATCTACCAACATTGTGTTGTGTGACTAGACATTTTTTTTACAAACTCGAGCACATAACTATGATACTCTCAAGGTAGCTCCTATGAATTAGGAGCCATCGTCCTCTTCCCAACCTAGTGTCCCTCTCTATATAGAGAATCCATCCTTCAAAACACTTCTTCGCCCATCCAAAGGTGTTCTTCAATGCATGATACATTATCAGAACACACAAGATTATGACAACTACAATATTTTGGAAGATTTCTACCAAGCACCATGTGCCTTGTTTTCTTTAGAAGTCCTGCAAAACTGCCCCATGCAACATAAATATTTTTTATCAGCAATAGGCGAGGTATATCCTTCAAAGTCTAGTTCGATTGTGTTTTACATGGACCAATATCTTAATTTATGTTCCCACCAAATTTATTTTTATATGCAAGTGATATTTGATGGACCTTATATTCACTTCGCCCTATTACTTCTCCATAATTAGAAAAAAATGTTGTTTATTCATTTTTTGTAAAGTATACCTTTCATTCTCTGTCACCACACTTAATAATTTTTTGTCACTTCACCATAGTTTCGCGGGTTGGCATAATTTTCTTTGTAACTCCGCTATCACCAAAACACCCATTTACTTATGCGATCCCAAACTTGCACGATACTTAGAATTTTTATTTTTATTTTCACCGTGGGTCCTTAAGTTTTTCATCTCCATTTATCCTACAAGACCGACCGACAATAATACTTAATCATTTTATGACCTTGTTTTCCTTCCCACACAATACTTGTTCATTTTATGATGAACTCGCGGGTTCACTTCAACTTTTCTTTCATATTCGCTACTTTCGTAACATGAATTTCATCTTGGTACTTTCCTCGAGATACATTAAATATTGGTACTACGTAAGGTAATTATTGTGAAAATTACGAAAATGTCATTATTAATGGCATAAATCTTGAGATATTCTCATTCAGTTTGGATTAAATTTCTTCATTGGGAAAATATTAAGTCATTATTATCTAGAAAAGGGCCTCATTTCTATGTATATGTTCTAAGTAATTACATAAACAGTCCACCAAATTAATGGTTGTAGGAAGGAAACAATTATGTGGGGATACAATGAACCTTTTTGGACGATAAGATTAAAATTTCTAGTGGTCGAGATCCTACTGGTACTACTCTACATTGCCTCTACTTCAAAGAAATTAAAATTTAATATGGACATCAAGAATTTCTCTTGTTGGATGCGTACCAGAAGTATTCGATTGTAAATAAGTCGTCACCTGCTGTGTTGATAAGTATATTCCAAATCGAAGGGCCATTTAACTCTAGGGACAATCTCCTATTTCATTAGCACCAGTCATTTTCAAGAAGATGTTGAATTTACCAGAGACGAATCTTACCTTTAAAGGAGAAGAAGCGAGGGATTTTCTCAAGAAAATAAATAATGGACTTTAAATTTTGCAAGAATATCTTGAAGATCCTACGAAAATACCTATTGACATAACAAGGATTCATGCTGGTTCCTTAAAAAATCCTTATTGAAAAATTGCATGGCTATTCACTAGAGTTACTTGTCAATAAAATATGGTAACCATCTCTCATTTGCCTCTATACATTTTTCATTTTATAGTTCATGTAAAATCCATCTTCAACTAGGGAAATCTTATCTCTATCGAAATTGCTTCCCAACTTTCAAATTTTAAGAAAGAAAAGAAATTATTCATGGCTTCAAATTTAATATTTGTTATTATGTACTGCCATATTTTCAAGGGATTAACAATTGGTAAGAGGGTAGACTCTAAAATCAAACTTGTAACTATCTGGTACCAACCTCTTTGGAGACAAAAGACCTCTATTTACTTTTATGAAGCACATAATGGATTTGTTACAATTTTCAAGAAATTTCTCTTTAGAGATAACACATCCAGGTTTTCATCATAGGCAACAACTTATCTAAATAATAAGGGTATCCTGGAGAAGAGAGAAAGTTATAATGTCATTACTGTCAATGTTTCATGGAAACATGCACAGGAGACCTAGCTAAATCAAGTACACACAAATATTATCAAGAAAAGGATGAGAGATTCAATATGGAAGAATGAGAAAATATATTCACACTACTCCAATGAGCTAATCAATAATTGATACAATGAATGAATGATATACACTCATATATGAAAGAAAATTCCATAATTAAGAAAAACAAACAAGCAATGAGATTTTGTTAGGAATGCATGCATAATAGTGATGGTATAAAATATAAAGTCTAAAATAGATCTAGCTCCAGTAAACTACCACTGAAATAATGAGCTGAAAATATAAATATCTCCAACACCCTGCCCCGAACATCACTATAGAGTAATAAAAAATTAGTACCGACAACTAGGACATATTAGGTACTCATTTACAATGCAACTAATGAACACTGAATAAAAATGAGGAAAGAGGTAAAACCACATGGGAACAACCCCCCCCACCCCGCCCCCCTCCCTCAAAAGACATTGCATCAGAAGAAGAAATGACAGCTGCTAGGAAACTATGTTCTTCACTCGAAGATGATCCCACAAAGTATGAAACTTCATCCTAGTGAAGGTCTTGGTGATTATGGTGGTAATTTGTTCAAAGGAATTAGGATAGAATTGAAGATCAATGAGCCTATCATGTACTATATCTATGATGAAATTCATATGGACCTCAATGTGTTTGGTTCACTACTACTATATTGGATCTCTGCAAAATCTCAATGTACTCTAATTTTTACACCATATGACAGTCGAACAATGAAATTGGATACCAAAATTGGTAAGGAAGTGTTGAAGCCAAAGTGACTGAATGACACATTTGACTACTCCGATGTACTCAACCTCTGTATAAGATAAATAAATGGTCAATTACTTCTTACCTGACTAGAAAATAGGGCCAGACCCGAAACTAAGAGTGTACCCTAGAGTGTACTTGTGATCTGTGCCATCACCAACCCAATCTGAATCTGTGAAGCCTATGATATTCAATGCACAACCAACTGCATAGTGAATCCCATAGCTCATGGTTCCCTGAACATATCTGAGGATGTGCTTGGCAGCCTTCCGTTGCAAATGATGGGGCTCCTACATGTATCTAGAAACTATTCCTATTGCATATGAGATATCTAGATGGGTGTGGGTGAGACACAAAATACTCCCCACCAACTATTTATACAAAATGTTTTCCACTAATGGTGTATCCCTGCCATCCTCAATTCTAATCCAAGATAAGAAAGGTGTAGGTGTAGACTTACAGTATATCATGTGGAATCTATCCAGAAGATCCTTGGCATACTTATCCTGAGAAAGTTTGATGCTAAAATGTTCTTGACTAATATCAAGACCAAGAAAGAAATGAAGTGGACCCATGTCTTTCATAGAGAACCTGTCATACAAAATATATTTTACCACAACAATGGATGAAGAAAAGATACTAGTGGTCAAAAGATCATCAACATAGAGTACTAAAATAATAAAAGAGTCAGTAGACCTCATCATGTAAACATTGCAATCATATTTACATCTAACAAAATCAATTGAAAGAAGATAACAATCCATATTTTCATACTGTTAGCACTCCACAACTAAGGTAACTTTTTCAACCAACTTTGAGACCCAAAACTAGCCTTTTCGATCTAGAGAGGGATCTCTCAGAAATGGCGCGGTCTCCGTGTAGGATATGACTTTGAAAACAATGGCTAGATTTAACACCTATGATATGATAGGTTCGGGTTATATTGGCACAGGAAAGTAAGGTTTGGGCTATGGGGTCGGTCTGAGGAAGAGACAGGACAAATGACTCATTGAATGAACTCGAGAGGATAAGGCTAGTTGAGCAACATCCTTCAGTGTAAAACGGTAGTGTGTGGAAGGATAAATTACAGGAAGTAACTCAGGAGCATCGTTGTAGACGAATTCATAGTTAGCTTTAGAGGAAAACATTTTGTTTAAGTGGCGCGAACAAGGGGCGTTGTACAACGAAAGTGGAGGTTTCATAATTAGTTCTGAAATAGACAGAAAGAGATATGAAATAAATATAACAGGAAATCATATATGCAAATAAAGAAGCACAATACATCCAACTGTTACAACTAGAATCTTATCGTCAAGCTACAAGACCTTTGCATTAAATTCTGGTCAAAACTCAGATTACATACAACAGTTGTTGTCTACCACATTTGCCAACCAACGTTGTTTACATGAAAATGATCTCCATGTATAGAAGGATAATATCAGCCTGGGATTCTAGGGTCGAACTACTCCCTCCTAGAATCATGGATCCATTTTCTTTGAAAGAGAACAATAACTTCAACAGATTCACTAAAAATAGAAAACCCGACTTTACCAAATCATAATCGTAATCAAAATATTCTTTAAACTAATTTATCATGATAAAAATTAGACCATATTTTTCTGATGAGTATTCCTGTGCACTATTGGGCACTATGTCACCCTTTCACAACGAGTATGCTATGCAACAGTAACCTACAACAAAACATGCAGTGGATTGTGAAGCAAACTGGGAAATTAGGCGTTAAACATTACATAATATCTCACGTATAAAAAACTATTTTCCAAAATTGAGAGAGGTGTTTGTGGCTAATATAGTTATAAAGAAAAACCTCTCACGGTTTCTTGAAATTCATCTCCATCTGTCCATAATATGTGTCGTAAAAAAATGTCTCGGATAGGAAATCACAAAAATAGAAAAGTAGGGCTCACATATTCCTTCTAATCTCTCGAACTGTGACACATTTTGAAAATCGGAGAGAGGTTTTTATTATTTGGTTTGTCCCTGACAAAACCCTCTCGGGGATTTTAAAAATTCCTCTCTAGTTGGTCATAAATTGATCTTTAAGTTGACCACTAAACCAGTAATTTGCGTAGTACGACCTGTAGCCTGTGTGTAGGAAAATCCACTACACGACAACCCACTGCACGAAGAAATCCACTGCGCGAAAACCTTCTTTGCATGACAAAAGTATCTACGCAATAGCATCCTTTGTGCAATGACATTCTCTGCACAATCACATCCTCTGTGTGATAGCATCCTCTGTGTGGTGCATAGTGAATTTTGCAGCGTGCAATTGCAAATGGAAATGGGAATAGATAAATTAAATCTTCCCTTTTAAAATTACCCTTGGAGATGTTAGATGTTGCCAGTCATAAAACAAATATGGATGCTAACATGCATGAATTTTCAAATTGTTGACAAACCTATTACCTTAGTTATGAAAATCATGGTGCTAACACATACCATGCTCTAGGTTCCTTCTTGAGGCCATATAGTGACTTCTCCAATATTCATACTAAATATGAGTTATGAATGAACCTGTATGGATTCTCCATGTAGATATCCTCTGAAAGACCACCATGAAGAAAATAATTCTTCACATCCATCTGGTGAACTTCCCATCCTTTGGATACTGTAATGGCTAGAACCAAGTGAATGTAGTCCATCTTTGCTATAGAAGAAAATGTCTCATCATAATCTATCCCATGAATCTGTTGAAATCCTTTTGCAACTATTCTTTCGTTGTACCTTCTCACTTGACTATCTCCTTCTATCTTGTTCTTATCGACCCATTTTCATTTGACAAGTTTCCTCCTTGGTGGAAGTGGAACCAGATGCCAAGTCTGATTATCTAGGAATGACTCATACTCCTCCTGCATGGATTCTTCCCACAATGGATTTGCCACAACCTCATTGTAGACATGTGGATCGGAATATTGAACCATATAGAAATGCATGGGCATTGTTGGTTCAAAAGATGAAATTACATGAGAAGGCTGCTCATGCTGAGATAGAGTCTATAAATTCAAATCTCAAAAAATTAAAAACATTGAGGCTGTTTTCTTCCTCCAACAAAACTGCAAATGAATCCTCTAAAACATGCACAAAACAACAATGATGTTTCACCCCTTCCACTGCATTCTCGTTTTTGTGTGATTTAACCTGTTGATTGCCACCAAGAGGATGAAAAATCTATAGAGACTACTGGAAATAACAATCTTTTGAATCAGAAGACAATGTTGGCTGAAATGAAACCCTTGGTGGAAAACAAACCATATCTAACATCGACGTTGATTGACCATCATATTTATTTCCAAGTTGGTAGTTGAGCACAGGCTGCAAATCTGAACTGAAATAACCTTCCATGTAATCAACAACACATTCATTAAATGCATGAGAAGGTTGTTGGTCTTCCTCATTGATAATAATTTTCTCATGTAGACCAGCGTCACTGTGAATGCAGACAGTCTTCTCTGCTTCCTTTGTTATATCTCAATTTACTTTCAACAATTCAAATGAAGAAAAACATAATGGAAGATAGTTTTCATATGCAAGTCTATCGCTTTCATCATATTCAACATCATGCTTGGAGGATTTCTGATTTGAAGCATTATAAACATTTTTCTTCAGCAATTTGAAAGAAGCAAAACACAATGGCAAGGTTCTTTCACCTGATTCAAAACCTTCTTCATTTTCTTCATTACTGTCATATGCACATTTTTCAATTTCTTTGGATTTCTGAACACTCATTTTCAGATTCATCTTCGACCAATGGCTGCAATTTTGAACTGATAAAACCTTCCATATAACAAGCAATAGGGTCATTAAACACATGAGAAGATTGTTGCAATTTCTTGTCAATTGTTTCCCATGAATCAGTGTGATTTTCCATCAGCACACATTCCTCTGCCTCAGTGATGATCTTTAAATTTTCTTTCAACAATTTAATGAAGAAAAACATAAAGGTAAATAAGTTTCTTCAGCTGATTCGACACTTTCTTCATATTCTTATTTATAGCTGTGATATGTAGGTTGATTGCTCTCATTACATTGTTGAAAAGGAACATTTTCTGATAGAGAACATGAAACTGGTTGTTCTAGGAAGTCAACATCATAACCATCATCATATTCATCATATATAGTAAAATCAACAACATCTGCAATGTCATCTAACAAGAAAAAGCTTGGGACATCAACATGCTCTTCAACAAACTGATTTGAAAACTCATTTTCTTGACTATCTACAAATGAATACATAAAAAAATCAACCCATGCTTATCATGGGATGGATCAGAAGCTACATTAGCACCTTCTTTTTCAATAAGTGGAATATAATCCTTTGCAAAATCATCAGCATTTAAAGATTCAAGAGGACATATGATATTATTAAGCCTCTTCTCAAGATTCAAATCAACTGTTCTTTGTTCATATTCATTGTCATGTTCTTTAGCATCCAACTCCTCATTTTGAATCTATTTACATGCTTGAATATTGTCTTCAACTTCTTGAGCATTGTCGAACATCTGCTACAAAGACATAGAATTCCTCTCCATCAAAAGAAAAGATAAGTCTGATTGAAAGGTTGTTACATAATGGAGCATGGAAGCAACTTCAGGAGGTTGGACTTCTTTAGGCTGTTTATAATAAAGACTATAAAACCTCCTACTGAAATTTGAGATGGTTTCATATTTCATTCTTCTCATGGCATAAAAGTCTAAAAGGAGTAGATCCCATGACTTTCTCTCACCCCAAAATGTACATAAAACTTCCCTCAATTCATCCCACGAGCTAATCAAATGAGGATGCAAATGTCTGAACCATGCTTTGGCATATCCTTGTAAGGATTGAGAAAATCCCCTCATAGACACATCATCATGTTCAATCTCAAAAAGATATTTAAAATGCTCAAAGACCTAAATATGATTTTCAGTTGAATGTCCATCGAGCTCTCCATCGAACCTAGGAAGGTACTTATAATATTTCATAGGAAAGTCATGAAGGATGGAAGGCAATTTAAGAGGACTGTATCTTTCTCGAATCTTGGAGGGTGCAGGATTAAGAACAAAAGGTACAAGGTCATATTTGGTTTCATTAAGCTCACAAGAATGGTCATGAACATCATATGGTTCAGAGGAAGGAGCTTGGTGAATATCGGTTATACAAGAAGGAGGTATACCTACAGTTTGCAATGAAGGATATACAAGGGTAGATCTCTGAGATTCATTTGAACGCAACAAGTGAAGTAATATTCTTTTAAACAACTCAGGAAAGGACAAGAAGATATTGATAAAACATAAAAGTACTTCTTGAAATAAACTTAAGCTCGAGTACCTTATTTTTCCATACTGCTCTTCCATATCTCTGTCAACAGGTCTCATTCTCTAGTGGAGTCTTTGAATCACATTTGAATCTTGATTGAAGTCTCCATGAAAAAATTATCTCTAGATTCTTCTGTCAGTGGAATCACCTTCAAACTGATTTTCTGATGTGTGGAGTCACCAAAGTATAAATACAATCAATATGTGCCTAAGTGCCTGCTGCTCTCAGACCTTAGAACTAAAACAATGTCATTCTTCCCAAGGAAAGTTTCATTCAATTCTATCCCCGACAACGATTCCAAAATGTTAGCACTCCGTAAATCTGTTCGGATGATAAACAAATGACGAAGGTAACTTTTTAAACCAACTTTGAGACCCGAAATTATCCTTTCGAATCTGGAGAGGGATCTCTCGGAAATGGCGCGTTCTCCGCGTAGTATATGACTTTGAAAACAATGGCTAGATTTAACACCTATGATATGATAGGTTCTGGTTATATTGGTGCAGGAAAGTAAGGCTTGGAATATGGGGTCGGTCTAAGGAAGAGACGAGACAAAAGACTCAGTGACTGAACTTGAGAGGATAAGGCTAGGCGAGCAAAAACCTTCATTATAAAACCATAGTGTGGGGTGGGAGAAATTACAGAAAGTAACTCAGGAGCGTCACTATTGATGAATTCAAAGTTAGCTTTAGAGGAAAATGTTTTGTCTAAGTGGCGCGAACAAGGGGCGTTGTAAAACAAATCCACAGGTTCAATAATTTGTTCTGAAATAGACAGAAAGAGATATGAAATAAATATAACATGAAATCACATACGCAAATAAAGAAGCACAATACATCCAACTGTTACAACTAGAATCTTATCATCAAGTTATAGGACCTTTGCATTAAATTCCGGTCAAAACTCAGATTACATACAATAGCTATTGTCTACCAATTTTTCCAACCAATGTTGTTTACATGAAAATGATCTCCATATATAGAAATATAATATCACCCTGGGCTGCTAAGGTCGAACTACTCCCTCCTAGAATCATGGATCTGTTTTCTTTGAAAGAGAACAATAACTTCGACGGATTCACTAAAACTAGAAAACCCGACTTTATCAAATCATAATCGTAACTGAAATATTCTTTAAAATAATTGATAATGATAAAAATTAGACCATATGGTTGTGATGAGTCATCATGTGCACTATTGGGAACTCTGTCTCCCTTTCACAATAAGTCTGCTATGCAACAATAACTTACAACAAACACGCAACGGATTGTGCAACAAACTGGGAAAATAGGTGTTAACTATTACATCATATCTCACAAATAAAAAACTATTTTTTGAAAATGAAAGAATTTTTTGTGCTTAAGATCGTTATAAAGAAAAACCTCTCTCGGTTTCTTGAAATTCATCTCCATACAACCGAAATACATGTTGCAGAAACATGTCTCGGACACAAAATCACGAAAACTAAAAAGTAGGGCTCAAATATTCCTTTGAATATACCAAACCGTGACACATTTAGAAAATATGAGAGAGGTTTTTATTATTTGGTTTGTCCTCGACAAAACCATCTTGGGGATTTTCAAAATTCCACTCTAGTTGGTCAAAACTTGATCTTGAAGTTGACCACTAAACCAGTAATTTGCGCAGTGCGACCCGTAGCCTGTGCGCATGAAAATCCATTGCGCGACAACCCACTGCGTGACGAAATCCACTACACGAAAACCTTCTTTGCATGAAAACATTCTTTGCATGAAAAAATCCTCTGCACGAAGACAATCTCTGCGTGACGACATCCTCTACGCGACAGCATCCTCTGTGCGGTGCACAGTGAATTTTGCAGTGCGCAGTGAATTTTGTAGCACACAGTTGCAAATGGAAATGGGAATAAATAAATTAAAGCTTCCTTTTTAAAATTCCCTTGGAGATGTTAGATGATTCAAGTCATAAAAAAAATATGTTTGCTAACATGCATGACTTTTCAAATTGTTGACAAACCTATAACCTTAGCTATGAAAATCATGGTGCTAACACATACCATGGTCTAGGTTCCTTCTTGAGGCCATAGAGTGACTTCTCCAATATTCATACTAAAGATGAGTTTTGACTGAACCCCTATGGATGTTCCATGTATATCTCCTCTAAAATACCATTGTGAAGAAAATAATTCTTCACATCCATCTAGTGAACTTCCCATCCTTTGGATACTGCAATGGCTAGAACCAAGAGAATGTAGTCCATCTTTTCTACAAGAACAAATGTCTCATCATAATCTATCCCATGAATCTGTTGAAACCCTTTTGAAACTATTGTTTCCTTGTACCTTCTCACTTGACTATCTCCTGCTATTGTGTTCCTATAGACCGATTTGCATCTGACAAGTTTCCTCCCTGGTGGAAGTGGAACCAAATGCCAAGTTTGATTATCTAGGAGTGAGTCATACTCCTCCTGCATGGATTCCTCCCATAATGGATTTACCACAACCTCATTGTATACATGTGGATCAGAATATTGAACCATATAGAAATGCATGGGCATCGTTGGTTCAAAAGATGAAATTACATGAGAAGGCTCCTCATGCTGAGATAGATTCCTCCTCGAATCCAATGGATCCCATGAAAGGTCACCTGCTACCTAGAGTATGGGCTGTGACCACTTGGGAATATGTTGAAGATTTGGCACTAGTTCCTCATTTGTCTATACTACCTACTCGTCTCCATGAACATAATCCTCTAAATCTGAGTTTGAATATGTAGAATCTGAGTGTATGGAATCATCATATCTGATGTCTGGAACTGATGGAAGCACAAGAGTCTCTACATATTTCACTGGTGATGCATTCAAAGGAATCACCTCAAACTGAAAACTACACTCAATGACGAGACGATCTGTATAGGGATCAATCAACCTATACCCCTTCACATCATCTAGATATCCCACAAAAATGTAAGGTGTGCTCTATGGATCTTATTCTTTCTTGTTTTTAGAAGGAATATGGGATCATGCCTAAGATCCAAATATGTGAAAGTGTGTGACATATGGTTTTTCACCTGTCCAAGCCTCAAAAGGTTTCATATACTCAATATATATATGAGGATATATGTTTTTTATGTAAGAAACATAGTTAAGTGCCTCATCCCAAAGCTTGGAAGGAAGAGACCTCACATGCAACATACAAGTTTTCATCTCCTTGAGAGATCTGTTCTTCCTTTCAAAAAATCCATTATGTTGTGGAGTGTATGGAACTATATACTACAACTAGGTACCATCCTCACTAAAAATATTCTGAACATATTTGTTGATATACTCCCCCCCATTGTTTGTATGAAGGATGTTGATCTTCTTCCCAGTTTTTGTCTCTACTAGAGCTTTGAAGTATTTGAGATTCTAAAAAACTTCAGAATTTTTCCTGAGAAATTAAACCCAAGTATAGCATGATTAATCATCAATAAATGTAAGGACATACCTTGCTTTGTTGAGGGAGGGATGTGTAAATGGACCTATGAGATCATTGTGAACAAGCTCTAAGGAAGAGGAGGCTCTCCTTGCCTTCCCCTTTTCAAACTTCTCCTCGGGATTCTTGCCAAGAATACATCCTTCACAAACCCCTTCAGAAAAGTGAATGCCTGGCAATCCTTTGAGCATTCCTTGCTTGGAAAGTCCCTACGTGTACCTAAATTTTAAATGACCAAATTTTGCATGCCATTCTCTAATACTATCATCATCATGCATTAGTAGTAAAGAGGAGTCATGGTGAGAAAACTTAGTGAATTTATACAACCTTGATTTGTGATCTACCTCATCAATTGCAAGAATGGAATTATCGTGCATTTCAAGTACATAAACTAAATATGATGTAAATTCAACCTTTTTACCTCTTTAAGTGATTTGATAAAATGAGAGCAAATTTATATAAATCTTTGGAACATGTAAAACATCCTCAAAAATTCCATTAGGTAGTTCCACTCTTCCCTCTCCATCTACTGCTATGAGAGTATCATCCCCCATGAGAATCAAGGGTCTTGAGAATGAACTCAAAGAAGTAAAGAATTCCTCTTTGGATGCGATATGATGTTATGCACTAGAATATATAATCCATTAATAAAATGAGGAATTAATTGCAACCAGATCATGATGATTACCTTTCTTAGGAGCATGATCTTCTTCCTTATTCTTCTTGGCTCCTTCGGGAATGAAGTTGATCCAGGTGGATATTGGTGGCCACCCACATGTTCCAACTGGCTCCTTTTGCCATTTTTTTGTTCAACACATTCTTCTGTACTTCTTTGTAATTGTGGGTTCTACAATTTTGGGGCTGTCTGGATCCCTACACCTCTTCCAGGTGGCTACTAGTGGCCTCCCACCTAATCCAACTGGATTATTTTGTATGTTTTCATGTCATCATATCTTGTTGTATTTCCAAGGCCGTTTTGGGGCCATAAACAGTGTTATTTTGGCTTTCCATAGTCAAATGGTAGGACTAAGTCGGAGTTTGACATTGTAATGTGTAGTTCTCAAAAATACCTTTCCAATGGGATATCATGCGCCTAAAACGGAGATTGCATGGAAACGTTACGACCCTGGGAAGTTAATGTACTAACTTACCCAAACGGGGCCCACATAACTTTTGGCGTTTCATCTCCCAGGGTTAGATTTTTGAATGTCTAGGGTTTTGGCATTCCTAGTTAACATAAAAAGGCCTTCATAGCCTCATTGTAATCATATTCAAGTGAATGAGCGTAGCCATCACATATCTTCTCAAAGATAAAGATGCCACCATTCTAGCGAGTCTTTCACTCTATAATTTTATAGTCTCTTTACAATTCTTTCATTAATAGAAATCAAGTATTGTTGTATTTCTCTGTTTCTGGCAATTTTCATGAGTATTTCATTTTAATTTCTCTTCTTTCATTTCGTTCCAAAAAATAAATCCGTATCAGTGGTATCATAACAGGCTGCTCTTGATCATTTTTTAGTGCATGTCCCCAACGAGGTCCGAGTATTGCCAGTTGGGTCTCAAGTTTTTCTCTCTTGAGGATAATCACTCTCGCACACCCAAGAAACCCTTGATGGCAGCAAAAAATAAATACTGTAGAGAAAAATATTCTATTATCTTGTTTCTTGGGCAAGCTCTCATGCGATAGAGGGATGAAATGATGGAGAATTTTGCACACATTCTTCAACACTTGCCGATAGTAACAGGAACATCTTCATCAAGCGACCACTTTGGAGGAACCTTTCCCTTCAAGGTAGAAGGTAATTTTGATATTCCCATATTTGAAGGTTAGATAGATGTGGACGCACTAGAAAAATGGTTAAATCTATTAGAAGGTTATTTCTCTTTCTCCGACAGGGAAAATATCACCTTCGCACTCCTCAAGGCTCTCCCCGATGTCAAACATTGGTGGGAAACTTACTGGGAGAAAATTTCCACAGAGGAATCTGGAATATATAGGGCCAAGCCCACTTGGGAATGTTTTGTGGATGTGATCAAAGAACAATACTATCTTGTTGATAACTATGAAGACTAGTAATTAGATGGACCACACTGTGGCAAGAGAAGAGAGAAACAATGTCAGAGTTCACAAATACTTTCCATACCTTGCACACTGTTGACGATAAAAATTGCAACGAAGATTTTGTCCACAAAGTATTGCTAAAGCCTATTAATTATAAGCTAAATGATATATATAATGTTAATAGGTGGGACCCCCTTGTAGATTGGAGTATCAGATCTGGTTCTGAATTGATGTTTTACTGATGTTCGACACTACTTACAGGTTTGAGCATGATTGATGACCAATGCTGGTTCTATTCGCGACAAATGGATGATGGATAATGAATGTATGTGTTGGTTTTGTTTCTCTAGGATATAATTTCATGTCATAATGGCTTATGATATCCGTTGTTACCTTTTCTATTTACTCCTTGATTTATTACTTGTGACACCTGCAAAAGATACATGCTAGTAACATCAAATAAGGGAAATTGAAAGTAAATAAGCAATATGAACAAAATCCAAAAGAAAGGAACTATGATACTATGCTATACGATACTGCACTATGCATTTGAAGTTTAAAAATGAATGGTGTTAATCCTAACTAACAATGTTAATGGCTATGTGATATATTGAATCATTTGAAGGGACATTTGATATGTGTTATGGTATGTTTGGCAATGGTTAACGTGATATATGGTGGCACACTTGGCAAGTGATTGATGGTAGTTTTGATGCATAGATTAATTGGATGGATTAATGAAGGGTTGGTTGGCATGTACTAAGGAATTAAATGAGTAAAGGATGGAAGCGATGTGCATTTACTGCATGTCACTCCATACCTCTCCCACTGGTCGTCACCCTAGCTTGGCTATTGTGTTTCACTGTGGTTAAGCTCTGATTTTCAGGCAAGGGAAGAACTTCTCGACCAAACTCTCATTTTTAAGGATTTTGGTTATAGGTATGTCTTTTTCTCCATCCATGAACCCACTCTGGTTATGAAATAGATATTGTCTTGGTGATGTATGGGTCTATGATTTTCTTGAGACTGGAAACTGTGTAAACTTTTGAAATTTCTCTGGAATGGATGGTTGTGTGGTTTTCATTACAATGATGGTTGAAGTCACAGTTTCATTGATTATTCTGAGTTCTAGAAGTCATGAAGGATCTATGTCATCCTTATTGGTTTTGGTTGAAGGGTTTCATTCAATCTGTTAGCACTCTGTAATTTTTTTTCAGCTAATAGACAAATGACAAAGGTAATTGTTTCAACCTACTTTAGAGCTGAAGCACTAGACTGCTCAACTCAGAGAGGGATCTCTCATGTCACTTGATATTTCTTTGGAAATTGGTGGCTAGATTTAGTTTGTTTTGGGGGTTTTTATAAAATTTGTTGGCCAAGAAGAGGAGGGACACTCAAAGCTATGGAGTCAAAATTCTGAAAATGAATGAAAACATTGACTAGCTAATAGAACTCTCCAGAGGATAAAGGCTAAATGAGGCAATGAATCTAAGTTATAAATTGAATTTGAGAAGGGTGTATGAGGAAGGATAAAACAAATAACTGCATCAGAGCATTACTGAAATGAATTTTGAATTAGTTAAGAAGAAATACACACAGTTTAAATTGCTAAGCCAAGAGCATCATAAGATGAATTTTGGGCCTTTAACTCTCCAATTTAAACAAAAGAAGATGAAAATGAAATAAAATGACACAGTAAATACATACAATGAAGGAAGACAAAACTCATATCACCACCATTAGAACATTTTCATAGAGACTTCAAAGCTTCTGCATATGTATTCAATTCAGCTACGGAAAATTACAATGGAGTTTAGAATAACCAGAACTATGCCCTTGCACTTCTGCCCATACTAATTCATTTGGAAAAATTACAATGGAGTTCAGAATAACCAGAACTGTGCCCTTGCACTTCTGCCCATACTAATTCATTTGGAACCTCTAACACTTATACAATTCGAGTTCCTTCAGTGTGCAACAGGTTACAATAACTGAAATGAAACGTTTCAGCTTCCAAAACTGGTTACAATGATTACAAATGATAGTTTTCAGAAAAAATGTTTCATGATCCCTGCAGATTCCTCTGACACTCCATCTCTTTCCTCTACCACGTTCTCTTTGAAATGTCACTTATACTCTTTCAAATTTAATTCCATATATCCATATTCTCATTAAATATTTGGGAATAATATATTTGAAATAAAAATAATTCCCAAATATTTTTCTATCCTGTAGAATTAAATTTCCATAATTTAATTCATGCCCATGGTTTTTAAAACCATTTATTTGCTTGCTTCCCGTGGTTTTGAAAACCATGTCTTGTTTTCCCCATTTACCCTTTCACTATAAAAAACATTTACTGTTACCATTTCACTGTGAAAAACATTTACTGTGTCATGTTTTTTCCAATTTACCATTTCACTGTGAAAACAATTTACTGGTTTGGTTTCTGTCTCATGGTTTTGAAAACCATGTGTTGTTTACCATATTCAATCTTCTTCTTTTACTTCTATAAAACCTTTGGATAAAAAATTACCCAAGTCTTCCTTTCACGTGCATCTTCCCATTTAATCCTTTTCCATGGAAATAAACATTAATCTCTTTAATTTGTAAAATGTGAATTTGACCTCTGTAAAACAATTTCACCGTGAGGAAGAATTTCGTTATTGGAAATTACATAATCATTATTGAAAACATACTCGTGCACCTAAAACATATGATAAATGGTTTCATTTATTGTATCGGGCTTGGGATGGATTGGTTTAATCCAAACTACTTTTACCCCCGATATGAACCACGTAAAAACACTTGTCCAATCACCAAACCACCGGTTTAGTCCCCGGCCCACCTTCACATAATTAACCTCTTCGTTAATTCTATGCCTGATATGTATGTGCACCCTCCATCCAACCTTTGAATTTTCCACATTATAAATTGAGATCCGTGCCCATGATTTGACGTGATTCCATAAATTAAATATTGGATTAAATATTAATATAAATATAAAAATATAAAAATATTTATATTAATAATAATAAACCCTTTTTCTATTTTCTAAGGACTTTGGGCATATGATGCTTAACACATGACTTTGTGGATAGGATAGGGGTGCTTAATAAAAGTAATATTTTTTTATTTTCAACGGGAATATGAAAATAAGGGTAAAAATGAATGAAGTGATGGAACTAAGGGATTTAGATAAGCATTACGGCTAGGTATAAGTTTGGGATATTTGCCAAATGTTTGACTCATGGAGGACATGACTATTTTGGATGATCAGTTGAGTGAAGGATTTAGGTGATGAGACCTTGACGGAGCTGGTGTAAGAGTTTTCAAATATGAGTGGAAATATAACACAAGGACAAGATGCTTTGGGAAAAATTAATGCAAATTAGCAGGTGATAACATAGGCTCCAACTGGGGATGCTATCCTCCCTGTAAGGTAGAAAATAACTCATAGACCCAGTGCCTAATCCATTGGGCTGCTCCCAAAACATGTGTGTGTACCCTGCTCCGAACTATCACCAGTGTCTGCTGAAAACAAAACTCTGCACACTGCTCTCAACTAGATACTGAACACTAAATGCACCACTAAAATCTGACTGTACACACTACTGGAAATACAATCTGAAAAAAATTATTAACCAACAAGATTATTCGCACACTCCTACCTACCCTAACTGCGGAAATGAACTGCCAATCAAGTGAAATCATAATTCCAATGAAGCCATGAGAGCATTTTATCCGTTGTTTGTTTTCTTTGCACTTGCTTGCTCCAAAGCCTTTTTACTGATAATTCATTCAAAAATTCATCCATAAATCCAAATCTCAAAAAATTAAAAACATTTGGACTGTTTACTACCCCCAACAAAACTGCAAATGGATCTTCTAAAACATGCACAAAACAACAATCATGTTTTACCCCTTCCACTACATTCTTGTTTTCATGTGTTTTAACATGTTGATTGCCACCAAGGGGTTGAAAAATCTATTGAGGCTATTGTAAATAACAATCTTTTGAATTAGAAGACAATGTTGGTTGAAATGAAACTCCTGGTGGAAAAAAATCCATGTCTAACATTGATGTTGATTTACCATCATCTTTATTTCCAAGCTGGTATTTGAGCACAAGCTGCAAATCTGAACTGAGATAACCTTCCATGTAATCAACAACACAATCATTAAATGCATGAGAAGGTTGTTGGTCTTCCTCACTAATTACAATTTTCTCATGTAAAATAGTGCCACTGTGAATGCAATCAGACTTCCCTGCTTCCTCTGTTATCTCATGATTTTCTTTCAACAATTCAAAGGAAGAAAAACATAATGGAAGATAGTTTTCATTTTCAAGTCCACTTATTTTTTCATATTTAACATCATGACTAGAGGATTTTTTATTTGAAACATTATAGACATTTTGTTTCAACAATTCGAAAGATGAAAAACACAATGGCAAGGTTCTTTCACTTGATTCAAAACCTTCTTCATTTTCTTCACTGCTGTCATAGGCACATTTTTCAATTTCTTTGGATTGCTGAACATACTCATTTTCAGATTCATCTTCGACCAATGGCCACAATTTTGTACTGACAAGACCTTCTACATAACAAGTAACAGGGTCATAAAAAACATGAGAAGATTGTTGCAATTCCTTGTCAATTTGTTCCAGTGAAATAGTGTGATTTGGCATCAACACACATTCCTTTGCTTCAATGATGATCTTAGAATTTTCTTTCAAAAATTTAAATGAAGAAAAACATAAAGGTAAAGAATTTCCTTCACCTGATTCAATACTTTCTTCTTTGTAACTGTGATATGTTGGCCGATTTCTCTCATTACACTACTAAAAAGGAACATTTTCTGATAGATAACATACATCTAGTTGTTCCAGGAAGTCAACATCATAATCATCATCATATTCATCATATATAGGAAAATCAACAACAAAGGCAACGTCATCTAACAAGAACAAACTTGGAACATCAACTTGTTCTTCAGCAAACTGATTTGCAAACTCATCTTCTTGACTGTCTACAAATGAATACATAAAACAATCAACCCCCTTCTTATCATGGGATGGATCAGAAGCTAAATCAACACCTCCTCTTTCAACAAGTGGAATATAATTTTTTGCAAAATCATTGGCATTCAAAACTTCAAGAGGGCGTGTGATATTATTAACTCTCTGCTCAAGATTCAAATCAATTGTTTTCTGTTCATATTCATTGTCATGTTCTTTAGCATCTAACTCCTCATTTTGAATCTGTTTGCATGCTTGGATATCGTGTTGAATCTCCTAAGCATCATTAAACATTTTCTGTAAGGTTTTAGGTTTTCTTTCCATCAGGAGGAAAGACAAATCTAGGTGAAGATTAGTGGCATACTGGAGCATGGCAATAACTTCAGTGGGTTGAAGTTCTTTGGGCAAATTGTAATAAATATTGGCAAACCTCTTGTTGAATGTAGAAATAGTTTCATTGCTCTACCTTGTCAAGGCATAGAACTCTGTAAGTTGTAGATCCAAAGATTTATTCTTGCCCCAAAACTTCAAAAATACATTCTTCAATTATTCCCATGAGCTAATCGTCTCTGGCTGTAAGTGTTTAAACCAGTCTTTGGTATCCCCTTTCAAGGATTGAGAGAAGACCCTCATACAAACATCATCATGATCAATCTCAAACAAATCTATAAAATGTTCAAAATCTTGGATGTGTTTCTCAGTTGTGATGGCATCAGGTTCTCCATCAAACAAACGCAGGTACTTATAGTGCTTTGGATGAAAATCATGAAGGATGTGAGGTAATTTTAAAGGTTTGTATCTATGCTGAATCTTGGAGGGTGTTGGATCAAGTAAAGGAGGTGAAATATAAACCTTGGTTTCATGAGGCTCATCAACTTGGTTATGGTCATCACATGGCTCAGATGGAAAATTTTGATCAAAATCAGTGATACAGTGAGGATGTATATGTACAACTTTAAGAGGAGGATATACAATTGTGAGATTCTCATGATCATCATTTAAATGCAGTAGGTAAAGAAAAATTTGTTTGGCATGTTCAAGGAAGGACAAGAGGCAACTTATAACAAACAATAAAATTCCTTGGAAAAAATCCAATTTTAAGTACTTTTTTTCTTCCATAATGTCTTTTCACACCTCTGTCAAGGGATCTCATATTCCAGTGGAGTCTCTTAATTAAATTTGAAGCTTGAGTGGAATCGTTAATAATGTATTGGAAGCTGGATTCTGAATTGAGAGTGGAGTCACCATTGAAAATTTAAATGTTTGAATTCTTCTACCATTGGAATCATCTTCAAACTGATTTTTGATGTGTGGATTCGCCAGAGAAGGGACACAACCAATATGTGCCTAACTGTCTACTTCTTTTAGACCTTAGAACTCAACCATGTCGTTCTTTCCCAGGAAAAAAATTTCAAATTCATCCCCGACAACGACGCCAAAATGTTAGCACTCTGTAAATTTTTTCCGACTGACAAACAAATGAATGAGGTAACCATTTCAACCTACTTTATAGATGAAGCACTAGCCTTCTCAACTCAGAGAGGGATCTCTCATGTCACTTGATATTTCTTTGGAAATTGGTAGCTAGATTTAGTTTGCTTTGGGGGTTTTTATAAAATTTGTTGGCCAAGAAGAGGAGGGACTGTTGATTAAGGTTTGTTGTCATTGATGTCAACCCTTGAAGAAAGACTCGTAGCACAAAGGTTTGGTTAATGGACCCAATAGTGTTTGATGTAAATATGACTCATTATTGTTTTTTCATGGTTGATAAGAATTAAATATGGATGAACTCCAAAGTGGTCCCCTTATGGTGAAAGCCCTCATGGGAAGACGCTTTGTGGAGTAAAAGAACCCATGCTTAATTGTGGAATAATGAGATGAAGTAAAGTGAATTTTTCAGGGAAAATATCCTATATGGATATTTCTTGTCATGTCATTTCCGGTGGTATGTGGAATGCCACATAATTCCTCACGGTTAGAGAGTTATGGCCATGAGAAGTTGGAGACCCCAGGTTTGGGTAAT
>SNQJ01S0105163.1:42593-55195 GCA_010110895.2 Picea sitchensis
ATTGGATAATAATTCTACATTGATATAACATTTGAAGAAAAAGGATTATAATTACGTTATTACTGATTCACCCCCCCTCTCAATAATCCAACAGGGACACTCAGGGATATGGAGTCAAAATTATGAAAATGAATGAAAACATTGACTAGACAATAGAACTCTCTAGAGGATAAAGGCTAAATGAGGCAATGAATCTTAGTTATAAATTGAATTTGAGCAGTGTGTATGAGGAAGGAAAAAACAAATAACTACATCAGAGCATTACTAAAATGAATTCTGAATTAGTTAAGAAAAAATACACAGTTTAAATTGCTAAGCCAAGAGCATCATAAGATGAATTTTGGGTCTTTAACTCTCCAATTTAAACAAAATAATATGCAAATGAAATAAAATAACACAGGAAATACATACAATGAAGGAAGACAAAACTCATATCACCACCATTTGAATATTTTCATAGAGACTTCAAAGCTTCTTCATATGTATTCAATTCAGCTCCAGAAAATTACAATGGAGTTCAGAACAACCAGAATTGTGCCCTTGCACTTCTTCCCATACTAATTCATTTGGAACCTATAACACTTATACAATTCGAGTTCCTTCAGTGTGCAACTGGTTACAATAACTGAAATGAAATGTTTCATCTTCCAAAACCAGTTACAATGATTACAAATGATAGTTTTTAGAAAAACGTTTCATGATCCCTGCAGATTCCTCTGACACTCTAGCTCTTTCCTCTACCACGTTCTCTTTGAAATGTCACTTATACTCTTTCAAATTTAATTCCATTTATCCATATTCTCATTAAATATTTGGGAATAATATATTTGAAATAGAAATAATTCCCAAATATTTTTCTATCCTCTAGAATTAAATTTCCATCATTTAATTCATGCCCGTGAATTTTAAAACCATTTATTTGTTTTCTTCCCGTGGTTTTGAAAACCATATATTTGTTTCCCCATTTACCCTTTCACTATAAAAAACATTTACTGTTACCATTTCACTGTGAAAAACATTTACCGTGTCATGTTTTTTCCCATGGTTTTGAAAACCATGTGTTGTTTACCATATTTAATCTTCTTCTTTTACTTCTGTAAAACCTTTGGATAAAAAATTACCCAAGTCTTCCATTCACGTGCATCTTCCCATTTAATCCTTTTCCATGGAAATAAACATTAATCTCTTTGATTTGTAAAATGTGAATTTTACCTCTATAAAACAATTTCACCCTGAGCAATAATTTCTTTATTGGAAATTCCATAATTATTATTGAAAACATACTCCTGAAAAAATGTTACACATAAACTATATGATAAATGGTTGCATTTATTGTATCGAGCTTGGGCTGGAGTGGTTTAATCCAAACTACTTTTACACTCGATATGCACCACGTAAAACCACATGTCCAATCACCAAACCACCGGTTTATTCCTTCACATAATGAACCTCTGTGTTAATTCTATGCCAGATATGTATGTGTGCCCTCCATCCAACCTTTGACTTTTCCACATTATAAATTGAGATTTGTGCCCATGATTTGACGTGATTCCATAAATTAAATATTGGATTAAATATTAATATAAATATTTTAATATAAAATTATTTATATTAATAATAATAAACCTTTTTTCTATTTTCTAAGGACTTTGGGCATATGAGGCTTAACACATGACTTTGTGGAGAGGATAAGGGTGTTGAATAAAATGATTATTTTTTATATTCAACGGGAATATGAAAATAAGGGTAAAAATGAATGAAGTGATGGAACTAAGGGATTTAGATAAGCATTAAGGCTAGGTATAGGTTTGGGATATTTGCCAAATTGTTTACTCATGGAGGACATGACTATTTTGGATGATCAGTTGAGTGAAGGATTTAGGTGATGGGAGCTTGACAGAGTTGGTGGAAAAGTTTTCAAATCTACGTGGAAAGATAACACAAGGACAAGATGCTTTGGGAAAAATTAATGCAAATTAACAGGTGATAACACAGTCCAGATTGGCTAGTTGTCTCTGCACATTTCTTGTCACCATATCCAGTCATTTTGTTGTTATGGGGTTGTTGGGTTTGTCTTTGAACTACCTTATGTCACTGCATATAGTTTCACTTGGTGATTGGCTCTTTATACTATTGGTGTATGTGTAGTTGGTTATGATTGATATTGTGCTAAGGGGATTGCTTTGAGGTCGATTTCTATTTCATGGCTCTATTTTATCTTAGCATTTTTTCGTATTGATTGGGAAAACCATGAGGGTTATACCCTGCATTTCTTGATGTTATTATGGACCAAAATGAAGCCTCTTCTCCTCTTTTCATACTCTCTCCTATCTCGTGAACTCTCACCATGTCTGCGAAGTTATTGGTGATATGACCTGTGTGTCCACCGTATGGTCTCAGATGTTCTCACCCACTTTTGGGGGCTAATTCCAGTCTCCCTTTGTTGGTCCACAGAGCGAACCCTTGATTATTTTGAGCCCGATTTTGATAAATGAACCAATTATTTTTGTTCGGACACATGGTCGATTGTTATGAGTTGGTGAATTATCGTCGTCGGTGGTTGATTATTGGTCGTCCCTGTTAATAGAGTTAACAATGGTTTCTATGACTAGTTTATAATCTCAATATTCTTTTATTATGGCAATTGATTTGATTGTTCAACATGGTTAATTGTTTGTTTCGAGTACTGAAGTGGACATACAGTCAATGCCTCTTGGGTTGTAACAATTGGATTGTTGACTCAACATTGTTTTATGGTTGATCGTGAATATGCCTCTTTTCTTTATCCATTGGGTTGTGTGTTTCTTACAACATGATATAGGTTGAAATAAGGGTTGTTGTTACTATGTGTTTTAATTGCAAATTGGGAGTATTGCAATTTGAAATCATGATAGTTGTGGCGTGGCTATCCATTTTGTATGTTATGGATATCATTTGATTAGGCCATCAGAGACAGGTACGAGTTTTATAACAATATGGTTTTGTTGCAATTTGATTATTAAATTGATTGAGGAAATAATTCATGGACATTGGTTGATGTTTTGATGCTAAACAGAGTGGAAACAAGGGACTGTGTGTTCATTTGGAAATTGATTTTAAATATTAAATGGGACGAATTCGAAAGAAACAAAAATATTCTATAGGTTGTTGTGGAAGGCATATTGTCTTGTTTTGATGACACTGTGTTAAACATTCAATTGCGAACAGTGAGCAAGTTAATACACAGAAGTGATTGAATTATACACAATAGTTGTTTATTTGGTCACAATGGTTTATTTGGTTGGTGTTGGATCTTTTGCATTTGATATAGATTGGTTTTATGGATTACTTAATTAGTTTTATGAATAGTATCCATTCTCTTTCTCTACCATTATCTCACTTTCGCTAATTACAATTCCCTCGCCTTGCAGTATTCATTTTTCACTCCTTGTTCCTAAAATTTAATTACAGTTAAGAGAATTTTGTATTGTAACAGTTTGAAATCACAGTTTCTTGGATGGATTATAGTGACATGTTCTTTGGTTTACATTACAGTTGATTGTTTGTTGTCTATGAGCAGTAACCATGAGTATTTTTTCCCCTCATTTTAACATTTTTTTCTCTCAATACAAACCCCTCGCTTATCCCAGGACATTTGTTTACCCCCTACTCATTGAAATTGATTAAACAATTTGAATGGATTGGATTGCATGAGTCTGATATGTTGCTGAGCCAAAATTTATTTCATATTATAAAAGAGTTGCAATGTATGGTTGATAAAGAAACTATTTGCTAAGCAATTATGCATACAAGAATGATCTCTTCAAGAAAAAGGTTGAAAATTGAGGCTCAACATGGCCCTGAAAAAGGGAAAGACACCACTTCCCCTTCCTCACCTTCAAATTATTCTGATAAATCTGTGTCCTCCCACATGCACTTGAGGGACAATTTCTCTCATGTGATCAGCGAGATTAGGCTTAAAGTCTCCACACAGCCTAAGGCAATTTTAGAGAGATCAAAAGGTGATAGCAACAACAAGGGAAGGATTGCCTCACAGACCGAAAAATATGGATTTTATGGTTTTGTTTATTAAATGTTGAAGAATAGTTGACTCCTGAGTTTTTGGATAACACGTTATCTTTTGGATATAATGGGTGATATATATTTAATTATCATTGAGATAAATTGTCAAATATGAATGTGATAATGGGATTCACACAGAGGGATGTTTTGTTTGATTAACTAGTTGTGTTATGATTGTTGAAAGCTAAAGGGAGTGACAAGGGGTCCCACCTACTAGTTATTATTTATTTAAAATCATTATTATGAGTTATTTTTTTCCCCCCTTAACTAAAATTTGGTTGTGTTATTAGTTAACTTAACTAATGAAGTAGTTCAAATACTTCAACCAATTCTAATTTTCTTAAAGGCAAAAGGAAAGGGAGAAACAAGAGGAGGATAGAAGGAGAAGCATACTAAGGTTTTCTCTTTGAGTTTGTGTTGAGATAGTTTAGTTTTCATTCATTCCTTAATTTATTCAAGGCCTAATTCTTTTTTATGATAGTAGGGTCTCATTGTATACAACAAGGTTCAGGGATGAATTACATCTTTCATACACTTTTTTTTCAGAGGTGTTGATCTATCTTTGATAGTTTGTGTAGAATTGTCTGTTTGTGAATTAATTTTCATGACTGACAAAGGATATTGTGCCGAGTCAAGTGGACATTAATCTGTGGAAAGTTGATCCATCTTTTAGAGTTCAGGTTTTTTTATTTTCTATCAGAGGTCCTTTTGTATGTTTCATCGGGGATGTCTAAGTTTGACTTTGGTCCAAAAGTTCTTCACGAAATTTTGTAAAGAGAATGACTCTTTTATGAATTAGAATGAAATAAAGGATTTCTTTATGTATCATCTGTCTTGATTATCGACTTGGTGTTTTTACTTCTATCTCTACATTTATTTCAACAACTATTATGTTCAGAAAATCGTATAAACAATGAGTTTTTCAACATGCTTTTATTTATAAAAAGACTAGCCTAAGCACTTGTAATCAATACTTGTGAGTTAGGATATTAATTTTGATGGCTATAAACATAGGGTGATATTCTCGTCTATTTTTCTCTAGCCAAGAAGAATCTGAAAATGCTTGAGTAAGATCATTTCATATCTTTTCCTCAACACGCACCAAGTTGGGTATCAAATACTCCAAGCGACATCTTGTTTTGAAATACCGTGGGGCTCTACATAGGTATATCCAAATTGAAATGGATTTACTAAACATATAATCATTGGGAACTACCTATCAATATGCTGTCAAAATCGAACAAAAATTTAGGCACCAAAACAAATGGGAATTTGGGTCTACAAATCTACAACAACCAAAGCATGGTAAAGACGGCCCTAACGAACAACCTCTAGACAACCAATCCAAGATAGGAAAAAAAGGGTAAAGTAAATATGAAGAATGACACTAGGAAGTGGTGTGAGTTCCACAAAATCCCCTGGCACAACACTGATGAATGTTGCTCGAAAAAATCCTTGGTGGTTGAGTTCAAAGACACAGAGCCGAACCCGGATTCAGAATCCGATCCAGAAAATATTGAAAATAGACAGATCATCGACACATACCCCACTACTACTGTCAGGACCATAATAATTGAGGTAGAAGAACCAGTAGATCCTGAAGAGGGAGAGCACCTCTTCCATTCACGTAGGTGGATGAAGGGGACCCCATTGCATTTCATTGTTGATAAAAATAGTGAGAAGAACCTCATCTCAGCTAAGGCCATAAAACAGTTGGGGTTGTCGACAACACCACACCCGCAACCATACAACATCAGGTGGATTCATCGGGAATGTGATCTCCATGTCAGCCAACAGTGCCTCCTGTCTTATGGCATCCAACCCTTCAAGGATGAGGTAATGTGTGATGTTTCCCCTCTTGATGTCTGTGATGTGGTTTTTGGCCAACCATATATGTGGAGACATCATGTTGTCTATGAGTCTAGACCCCGTAGTGTCATTATTACTCTGGGATTTCAGATCTATCGGATAACAGAGGTAGTTCCCACTACTACTCCACCAAAAACGTGTTGCAAGGTAATCTCTCATACTGAAAAATTCATCCTCTTCACAGCCTGTTCAAAGGATGCACAAAATACTTCTACAACCACTACAACCTTGACACCTTCTATCCAACAAAAATAGATTTTCAAAGAGAAACAAGATATCATTTCTTCACCTACAATGGTGCCTACTCAATGCCCCGTCAAACCCAAAGACAACAGGTTGGTGGAGAATATTCAACCCCACCAACAACCTGTTTGTGACAGTCTTCCACAGACCAAGCAGCACAACTTCTCCAACAAAGCACGCAGATCACCAAGATTCAGATTCAGAACATGATTTACCCTCTTCCCTGGGCACTCAATGCAATGGAGACCATTTCTCCCTAAGGGTGGAGGATTGATCCAGGTAGATATTTGTGGCCACCCACCTGTTCCAACTAGCTCATTTTGCCATTTTTGTTTTCAGAACATTCTTCTGTACTTCTTTGTAATTATGGATTCTACACTTCTAGGGATGTATGGAGCCCTACACAACTTCCATATGGATATCGGTGGCCTCCCACCTAATCCAAATGGATTATTTTGTATGTTTTCATGTCATCACATCTTGTTGTACTTACAGGGTCATTTTTGGGCCCTAAAAAGTGTTATTTTGGCTCACCACAGTTAAACTATAGACATAGTTAGATTTTGATGGAGTAATGTGTAGTTCTCGAAACAATATTTCCAACGGGCTATCACACACCTAAAATGAAGATCGTATGAAAAAGTTATGACCCTGGGAAGTTAATGTACTAACTTACCCAGACGGGGCCCACAAAACTTTTGGCATTTCATATCCTAGGGTTAGGTTTTTGAATGTATAGGGTTTTGGATTCCTGTTTAACATAAAAATTCCTTCAGAGCCTCATTGTAATCATCTTCTGGTGAATGAGCGTAGCCGTCACATCTATTCTCAGAGATAAAACTGCCACCATTCTAGCGAGTCTTGCACTCTGTATTTTTATAGTCTCTTTACAATTATTTCATTAATAGAAATCAAGTATTGTTGTATTTCTCTATTTCTGTAATTTTTCATGAGTATTTCATTGTAATTTCTCTGCTTTCATTTCATTCCAAAAAATAAATTTGGATCAGAAGTTTCCAAGGTTGTTCTTTTGAAGTACCCATTCCATAAGACCGATTTTCTTCTTAATGCATGTGAATTATTCATGATTTGGTTTATTGCAATAAGTTCACTACTTTCCGTTGTTATTTCCTTTGGAATTTTAAGAGTCTTTGGAACCTAAAAAATCCTTGAAGGGTTTGGAATATTCCTCCTTTTCTTTATGTTTCTCCTTTCTTTTCTATTTGGATTTGTGATTGGATGACCATTTTCCATTTTTTATGGTGAGTTCATGTTCTTTGGGTTCCTTAATTAGATGCATATTAATGAGTTTTTTCTACTCATGTGTGAGAGAATCAACGACCTACTCCATGGTAGGCATCTTCCACTTTGATCCCAAAATATATCTACTAGAATGGAAAGTGGAGACATAAACAACATATTTTGGTCCTAGCTTAGGCAATATTATTAGAGTAATTTGGTCAACTTGTTTAGACTTATCAATACCACAATATTCTAAGCTCAATATCAAATATTTAAACTTGGTAAAGACATCTTGTATATTATCAAAACTTTTAGGATCCAAGGTATTCAACTCTACCTCAAGCACATGACCTCTCATCTCATTATGCTTTCCAAAGAGACCTTCCAAGGTGATACAGATCTCATTTGGAGTCTTGCATGGGGAAAAATAAAACCATAAATCAATTGAAATTAATTCAAGAAGAATTCATGTAGCCTCATCCTTCTATTTCTCCCATATGTTCTTTTAAAAAAAGTAATAAAATTTCTTTCTTTTCCCACAAAGAATAGGGGGTCTCATCAAGAGCCAACCTACCACGATCATGGGATACTAACCTAAGTGGCATTCCCACTATGGCTACCATACCGGGGCAATGTCCTTTGACATTTTCTTTTGTCAAAGGAAAAGAGGTCTCATCATGAGTTGATTTGTTCACTTAAGTTACACTCTAGTGAGTGGCATTATCATCATCTGGATACCAAACCAGGAGAATGGTCTTTTTTCGAGAAAAAAATAAAAAAAGAAAGAATAAAATTTCTTTCTTTTCCCACAAAGAATAGTGGGTCTCATCATGATCCAACCTACCACTATCATAGGATACTAACCTAAGTGACATTCCCACTATGTCTACCACACCAGGGCAATGTCCTTTGACATTTTCTTTTGTCAAAGGACAAGAGGTCTCATCACGAGATGACTTGTTCACTTAAGTTACACTCTAGTGAGTGGCATTATCATCATCTGGATACCAAACCAGGATAATGGTATTTTTTTACCACCCTATTCTTTGTATTCTTGAGTGGAATTACATGAGGTTTCCTTAAGAACACAAAAGTTCAAGGATCCTTCTACTGTTATCAGGCACCACATATTAGTTAAACTGATAACAAATAAAGCACTGATTCAAACTCAAATAACCTGGGATAGTCCGAATGAGGCCAATAGACCTCCACAACTGGAGCAGCTTGAATTATGCCATGAAAACCCACCACAGTAAATTGAATATAGACAGGCAGAGGAGACTACCGCCCAAAGAGAAATTCCATCTCCTCAAACCGAAGCTAATGCAAACCTTTCCCAAATCACAGAGGCCCAGACATCACAAACATAGGCATTAACGAAAAAGAGGAAGAGAGAAACAACTACCCCTAGAACCATCATTCAGACAAGGAGAAGAAGCAGACGAATTCAGGAAACAACTGAAGCAATTCAGGGTACGACAAAACAACCTGAAGAACTTCAGAATTCTACAGAACATTCTCCACAAGAGAAGGTTCAAGAAATTGGGCAAGCATAATATACCTCACAAAGGGATGATGATGAAGACACCCAACCGACATTAGAGCATCTGACAAAACAATTTTTGAAGAGATATGAGGTAGAAATATCTCAGGTTTTGGGAAGCTTGGGAACCTTAATTGACATAGGCACAAATAATCCAAAAAAATGCCCAGAACAAGCCTCCTCTTCAAAACCAGTTGAAGATTTTCCTAATATTGAAATGTCTTTTCTAGAGGAAACAATGCAGGAAGAACCTCATTTTGAAATAAGAAGCCCTCTTGGACAGACAGAACATTTGGAAGGAACAGAGGAACAACCATCTGGTGGCCAGAATGAAGAAGACCTTGAGACCTCTCATAAACATAAATCATCCAAGAGCCATAAGAAAATTAGAAAGTTAAAAAAAGAAAACAAATTGTTGAAGAAAAAGGCTAAGAAGGCTGAAGTATTAAAGTAGAAGGTGGGTAAACTCAAGGAAATTATTAAGGAATTGAGGAAACAGTTAGAACAAGTAGATAAGGCCCATAGAAGAAAGAAAAACAAAAGGGCCAGAGTGCAAGGAAGAAACCCTCTTCCTAAAAAAGAAGCCAGTACAAATTATGTAGGGATACAGACAGACCCTGAAGAAATAGTAATATAAGAAACAGTAGCTCAGAATGAGGAAGTAATTCCTTTAGAAACACAAGAAAATATGATAGCTATAGAAAAAATTGATGCTGAGGTGCAGACAGATACCCCAGTGTTGGATGAAACAACTCAACTCCTTGAGCATAATGCTACTATCAGGAGATTGGAGGAAGAATCGATGCAGTCTCAACAAACCCTGGTTCAAAACAGAAATGAATTACTGACTATGGCAGAGCATGAGGCACTCTAGTCCCAGAAACAGAGTGCTATTGTGGATAGACTGGAAGCAGAGCTTACATGGGCCCAACAAGTATTAACTCAATCCAGGGAGGAGATGGGCGCTATGGAAGAATACCAATCATCCCAATCTCAAGCACAGGGTGTCACCATTGATAAACTAAAGGCAGAGTTGGGACAAGCCCAACAAGCATTGGCTCAACACCAAGATGAGATGGTCACTAGGGATGAACATCAAAAGATTGTTAAACAACTGAAGGACATGACAACAACAGAGAGTGATACCTATGATGAGCTCACCAAAGCCCAAGGGAAGGTAAAAAAGTTACAAACCCAATTGGAAAAATATTTGGAGCAAATCAAAGAAATATGTTATGTCTACTCTGATGCTATTAATTGTAGAGCCCCTTCCACCAATTACACTTTATTTTTTCTGGAATGATATCTGTTATTGAGAGTGAAGGCCATCAGAGCAGGTAAACCTATTTCATTTTCCACTGTACCTGAGTTTATTTCATGTTTCAGAGAGCAGGACGAAAAGGTACAATACTTTATGTGTGAGTTATACTTTCATAATTTCATTATGGAAGAAGAAAGGAAAGATAACCCTGGCCCATTCATAAGTGACATACAGTTTCAGGAATTTATGTCATTTACTCAGAACCAAGTCAGATGGGGTAAAGCTCATAAAACCTTCCTAAAGAGGGAAACTGGGATAGATCTCTAGGTCAGGGGAGAGCCTCCAAAGTCCTTTCCATCCATTATGCGACATAAAACCTTTATGAAAAGAGGGGGGGTCATAGACTCCTTATCCCATATCCATATACAGGTTATACGTTGAGGTATCACTCATTTTAGAGAGCTTAAGGAAGAAGCTCTTGCTGCTTCTAAAATGAGATGGAATGCATCCTCCAGTCAAGTAAAGAGTAGGGAACCCTTTGGGTACAGTAATTTATTTGCAACTACCTTCAGAATAGAAATGTATTCTAGATTTCTCTAAGAGGAAGGGCCTGCTTGGATTGGGTGCATATATAATCCCCCTATCATCTGGTTTCCTCTAGAAAGTTACCAAAAATATTATCAAATTAACAAGAAAACAGAGGATGTTTCTTTTGGCGAACTCAAAAGAAGCAATGGATTCAGGAGGCCTGGTGAACCAACCTTTCCACCTTACATCATTACTTCTTTACATGTAATATCTTAGCTTGCATGAGAACATGCAAGAAGGTAAGCTGGGGGCTATGTTAGGTTATGAAAAAGGTATAAATATCTTCCTTTTTCCCACATTTCATGATATAATATTGATTGACTTTTCGGTTATTTAGGAGCAAATAGGATAGAAAATGAATAATATACTCTTTAGAATTATTGTTGAAATTATATTACATAGATCCTAAAGTATGATTGGAATTGTCTGGTTTTATTACAGGATTAGTTAAATATTGTCAAACCCAAGATAGAATAGGAAATCTTGAAGATGCGCAAGCTATTGGAGGTTGAGGACTTTATGGCGCAAGGAAGTTTTGAAGATGATTGAATTTATTATATTGTAACTTTATAATAGTAAATTAATCCTGAGGATCTCTCGATCCTCGGGATATCTTAATTTACCCAGATTGTTGTAATATATAAGGGGTAAATAGATCCTGAAAAGAGATAGAAGAATTGCACCCAAGAACTCAGAACTTAGAATTTCTTTGCGTTAGCAGTTTTTGTAAATGTTGTACCAGCTATGAAATCAATAAAAGCTTTGAGTATTTTTACCATTTCTATGTACTTAATTTCAAATAGCAGTGTTTCTAAGGATCAAGGGCCCAGTCTGAAGGAGCTACTATTCGACCTGTAATTGTATCAGTTCAATTTTTGTTTTGTGATTTGATTCTCCTTTACAATAGTTAAATGAATGCATAAGTGTGTTGATGATTTTATGTCATTTGCAGGAGATAGATATTTCCTTAAGCATTAGATGATTGTTTTTCCAATTCCTATTACTGAGATTTGATGCATGACAGTTCCTCATAAGTTCATATGCATTGTTCCTTTCACTTGGTTTACATTTGTTGTTCCTTTCACTTAGTTTACATTTGTTGTTCCTTTATGTTAAAATATAGTTTTTGTTCCTTTCAATAGAAGTACAATTTTTATCTCTTTTCGATTAGATTACAGACGTTTTTTCTTTCCATAGATAGAGTAATTCACCTTTTTCCTTTCTAGTAATTTGATTTATAATAGTCAATTATGCAAGTATTTATTTAGATTCAATTATTGCTCTTAAAATGAATTCAATAGATTAATTAGTTCCTTTCTATTGCACAACATTAGATTTCAAATCCTAGAATCTTTAATGAATGTTTGAGGAACTTGATTGTTGATAAACTCAGATTTTCTTTAACTACACGATTTTAGCCTCTATGAGATATCTGCATAGACTTTGCCAATATTCTTGAGATAAAAGATGAATCCTCGGGTTGATAAATTAATGTTAAACTAAGGTTGTTTTTAGACATCTTTAGACAACAACAACACCTGTAGTAAAAACATACTTTGTGGTGCTCCTCCTCCTATCTTTATCACTTGCCATATCTGAATCAACATATCACTGTAGAATAATGTATGAACCTCCAAAACATAATGCATGAGTAGCAGTACCTCTCAAATACCTGAGAATCCACTTTACTGCCTCCCAATGTTCTTTACCTAGATTGTTCATATACATTCTCACAACTCCCACTGCATGTGCAATATCTGGTCTTGTGCAAACCATCGCATACATCAAGCTACC